>JAOEJH020430085.1:0-12211 GCA_025448215.2 Palythoa grandis
TTGTTCTTAATTTTTTGGCTGCTTCAGCCTCAATTTGTTCTTAATTTGTTCTTATTTCTATGAGCGGCTTATATTGAGGTAGAAATAAAATAGAAACAAGTACAAGTATTGGAAAACGAAATGCCTCGCACTGCAAATGTATTGTAAGGCTGTATTTAGAGGCAAACTACCTTGATTTTTTGTTGAACAGTCTTTAGCGCTCATGCAGATTACAATGAATCTTTTAGTGTTTCATACGGTGTTGCTATGTTAAATTACGAGTATCGGTCAAGTTTAACTGAAGAATTCAGTTCATAGTTATCGAGCCTCAGCCTGAGCTTGTTCTTAAATAGTTCTTCAATTTTGGTCTATTCGAGCCTCGTTGTTCTTATAAAGAAAAGCGTGTAGTCTCAAACTTGTGAGCGAACTCTACAACTATCGAGCCTCAGCCTGAGCTTGTTCTTAAATTATTCTTAAATTTTGGTCAATTCGAGCCTCGTTGTTCTTATAAAGTTGTTCTCTAATAAAAAAAATAGCGTGTAGTTTTTTTACTCTGCACGTAAAACGGACGAAAACTATCATGTACGCCAAATGGAAGAGTACAGAATGACAGAAAAACCTGTTTTCAAGGTAAAAACAATTGAGAAATACCGGAACACTTTAATTATCGATGCTGAAAGGACTGTCACCAAGCAGAGAGAAGACAAACATTTGTCAGGAATAGTATATCCTTGAATTTATCTCTTTTTTGTTTATTCCAGAACTCTTTTCATATTAAAGAAGAACGTTGATTAGTGCTGGATTACAAAATCTACCCAAGGTGTTAAAATGAACTATAAACCCAACATCTGCGAATGAAAATTGATAACTGTCTTTGCAACTTCATTCAGTAACACACACGTGTCTCAAATTATAAAGTTTTTAACTTATTTAGTTCTTATTGAAGAGAAATTAGGCTAGGTTTTGTGAGCTTATTGAAAGGCGAGTAAAAAAAATCATTAATTTATAATAGTTCTTGTTCATCATATTGATAGCTAATCGGTGCCTCTAAGATTCAAAACCGCGTTTGATAAAATTAAATATAAAGTCAAATCTGTTTAACGCTTTTTCCCGTAAAGTATTGTGAAATCTCCTCTCAAAAATGGTGAATTAATTTCAAGGAAAACCGGATTAATTTCAGTTTACATGTAGAGCCGGGGAAATGCTAAATTTTGCACAAGCTCGACTCCTAAGCTTGTAACTTTTAAAAAGCAAAACTTAATTCATTTCTCTTCCATATAAAAAAAATGTATCCCCAAATAAAGTTGGATTTTAAAATGATTTAATTACGATATAAAAACATGAAAATATTTCTTGCTGTTGCGATACTGTCACCTTTTAAATCTGTATATTTTATGCACAAATATTCTAGTTAAAAGGTTTCTTAAAATCTTTTGCTAACCAATTCTTTTTATAAATACAGACACTAACAAAAACAATAACTCTCATAAAGGTGCTTCCTCGATGTTTAAAAGCATGAAAATTCCCGACTTTGTGCTCTATCTCCAAATCTCACTAGGAAATAAAAATCACTTGTGTTGAAAAGTCCATATGGCCCATAACAGCTGATGGAAGGCAACTTTTTTGCTAAAAGCTTAACTTGAATTTTTGAAATAATATGTTGATGTCTATATTGTTGTATTTTCAAACAGTACTTGTTGGTGTTAACAAACATATAAAAAGGTGTTGATTGACTATTAAACTTTATATTTAAATAATTTTGGAGATACAATCCACGCGATCCATAAAGAAATCTTGGCAGAGACGGACATTGAAATAGAAATGCTGATGAAAACTAGGCAGATATCGTGAGTGAATGAAGACACTATCTGGTAATCAGAAGGGGATATTACTTTATAAGCGATGTAGCTGTGCAAAACTGAATTGAAACTTACCAGAACTCAAACGCAACGTTCTTTTCACTCTCAAAGCAAACACTGGGCAATTTAATTTTTCAACGGTTTGTCGTGGCCACATATCCTCAATGTTCTTCATATCCAAGCTTTCTTGTAGTTTATCGGACGAATCAGATAATTTTGGAAAGTAAAGCTTTTGGTTTCAATTGAATTATTTACTGCTACATTTGCTGTAACTTCATTTCAAAGCATTTTTACGCGTTGCTTCACGCTTAACGCGACAGTGGAGTGGACTATTACCAGTAAATCGGAGCCGCGCTGATATAAAAAAACTAGTGGCTTTTGAAGGCTGCGATGTGACATTTGCGGTCTGTCAAAATTTAAACATCGCAGCAGTTTGTAGCTAAAGATTATTGGCTGTGTATTTCACAGCTTTCTTTTTCCATTCGAATTTCACGGGGAGCCGAGACTTGACGGCTTCATGACCAACAAGACGCCTATAAAATTCTCACCATGAAAAATCTGCCGAAAACTTGAATTCAAAACCGTAAGTGAAAGAAACTCGAACCATTGCAAATGGAACAATTTATTTCTGTTTTGGGTTTTCATTAAAAATGAGTCAATGTTAAAGTAAGAGAAAGCAATAAGGTTTTGCTCTCAGTGCTGCTTGAATAAAGATCAAAGCTGTAAAAACATGGTTGTATTCGCTCAACAACAGCGGGACACTTAGAACAAACTGGGAGCCGAACACTGCGTTGACTGAGCCAAGGGGAAACTACAATTTTAATTAAAAAGTTTTAGAAAAGTGACGGAAATGACAAAATAAAAAAAAGGTAAAAAGAGTTGTTTCGTATTTCACAATAATTTTTGGGTTCATTAAACTTTTTTGAAACAACCGAGATGTCTTGAGTCTAGATTAGTCATTTTTACTACTTCAGCACCTCATTCGTCAAATTTACCATAATTTTTTTTGAAAATCGATTTGTAGTTTAGTTTTTTCATTACTTCTTTTGTCTCTTTGCTCTTCAGAGTTTTTATTTCAAAAGAAGAGATGAGTATAGAACGATTTCAATTGGAGATTACCTATTCATGGAGTGTTGCTCGTAGTAACCTTAGAATTTTTCCAGAGCAGACACACCTTAGGGCATTATACAAAAAAATCATCTTGTTTGAATTGTTTTTTGTAAGGCTAAAAACAAAATCTTCATTACTGGTGTTTAATATAACAAGAAAAGAATAAGCCGCTTAGTTATTATTCTTACGAAGGGAAAGCAATGGTGTTTATTGCTTTATCCAACGTTGGATAAGAACAGTCTTCTTGTAATGAATGAATACGTTCCGTGGAGCTTTTCTGACACTTGCCCACTGCGACAATACCAAGGGATCTTTTCATCGTCTGTCATCTCGTCGACAACCGCAAGAATTCTCGCCGGAAACTCATAAACTCTTCGCTTTTTTAACAACTTTTAACGTCTTTGAAAACTTTTAATAAGTTAACGCTGTTATATTCCATGGTTATCGTATAAAATAATGTTCGAAAGATGGACAAAAATAAAATCCGTCTTCTGCTGCTCATCTTTTTATGAGCATTTATGAGCGTGGTTGTAAAAATGAACTCGGTTTACACTGAAGCAATCAAAAAGTTCTTCATATCGTCAGCTTTAGTAAACATGTATAACCACAAAATGCAAGTTTCGATATGTATTTTTCTTTTTCTTTGGTAATCTGCAAACAAAATGCTTTATGAGCAAAACATGGATTGATAATTTTATAGAACACTAGGGTTTTTTTTTAAAAAAAACTTGTACTTTTACAGCAATAAAAAATCGAGGCAAACCGCAGTTAAATCGCATTATCAGCAAAAGTCTGTGAAACCTGTGAGTAAAAATGATTTGATATCAAAAGCGCATTGGCATTAGTTAAACGACTCATTGTTTTTTCCAACTGAAAAGAACACATTATTAAAGAAACTAAAAACTATAGCCACATTAAGTGATTTATTTCATCTTTGTTCCGAAAAAGAATTTTTTAAAGAGACCCGTGTTTTTATTTAAATAAGTCGGATCTGTACAAAAATTTTTTACTGTAAGTAATATGATCTCTTGTTTACCGTACATATTTTGAGAAGATTATATACAACAAGAAAACAACCTTGTAAGAAAGGAAAATAGTATTTTCAAAATCCAGCGTCTTTCAAACACAACCAAAAGTATAAAGATGATAGTTTAAATCTAATCTTCCTTTCCTGGTTAGAAAATGATGTTTTTACATCTATCGTAATAAAATCAGTGATGCAACAGTGATGTGCAAAATGTGATCTTTATTTGAGCGCGAATTATCTACAGAGAAATCTACGAGTGTTCTCCTTCGTCCTCACAGCTGTTTCGGCAATCTAGGAAATGCCCCGGTCACGGAAAGTCAAGCATATGCGACTCTTTTCAATACAACATTAACGCAAAATGTCAGTAAAATAAAGCGCGATAGTAAAAACTAAGGTGTATAAACTAAAATGCTGTTTTCCACATTCATTCATTCAGTTACTGATTAATCAAGTCTTAGATTTAGCTTCTTTGTAATCAGTTTTTTTTGCGCGGTAGCATTTGCATTGAACAAGGGAAGGTAAAATCATTATTCGCAAAATCTTGAGATTTTAATGGATCTGAAAAAGCTTTCAAATGAGGTATAGACCGACAGAGAAATCAATTTGTGATGCTATGAGATTTTGATTTAGAATAGCAAAAAGCCGCTCCAATGGAGAGTAAACAAGAAGTTTTAATTGTTTTCTGAGAACTGACCATGAAGACGACCTTAATTCCAAGCTTTTTTAATAAAAAAAACTCTTAATGTGAATTGAAATTCATGAGAGCTTTTATGCAATCGTGTCTATTAGAAGTTTTGCCGGCAGAGTAAAAGTGGAGTCATTAAATCTACTGCGCGTTGTAACTTTTCGACTCCCGGAAACCGCAATAATTTAAGTGATGTAATTAAGTAAGCGGCATATGTTAAAAATGTTTGCGTAAAAACGCTAAAATGTCAGATTAAGTGCTAAACTTGTGTAGAAAAAACAGCATCCAGTGCGAATCTTTTCGAGGAAAGGACATGCGAGGACAAATGTAAACAGCCTTACTGCTAGTCACTAGAAAGTAGTGCATACTCTTCTTTTTTTATAACAACATACTTTATAAGAATATCGAGGCTGAAATTGGTGAAATTTTTAAGAATACTTGAATAACTCCGAGGCTACGAATTGAGATTATATTAAGAATATAGCTTTGAGTATACAACAAAAATTGAAAACTCGCCGCCTTGACTATACAAATCATGACTGGTCTGTTTGGCATATTGATGCATGCTACATATGCGGGATCTAAGAATGTTTTTAAGAATATTTTCAGCCCTAAATAGTCAGAAAAATAAGAATTTCAAGCCTGGGCCTGAAAAACACTATTCTTATAAAAAAGAGTATATTTCTCAATTGGTTTGTGTACTGGAAACCAACACGTTATTTAAACTCTATCGGGTCCGTATGTGTTATAAACTCTAGACTTAGTCTCATAGCACCCATTACAAACCAATATGTTGAAAATTTTTCATTGTGTTTTATCAAAGGGCCTTTCGTCCAGAACAGGGGGTTAAGTTGAAGATCTCTATTTACCAATTTTCAGACAACTGGGTGAAAACGTTTTCTATCCCATGCCCAAGGAGGTATTTAACAGCTACCGAACAGCTCACTCGCTTGTTTAGCAAATAACACGCTGTGAGAACAAAAACTTCAACTAAAAAATAGAATGTTTCTTTGCTATAGCTTACATTATAACGTTTGTTTCCAAGGAAAACCCATTCATTGCCGCTTCAAGTTCGTTGAATGCCCCAATATATATGTTTTTTAAATACTGCGTCTGTTTATTAGTATGTTGAAAAGACCTTTGAATTAGTTTACCCTGGAATTCGAATTAGTTTTTATATATTGAAGTGTAGTGCTTATACAGAAGAGCATCACCGGCCATCTGGTCCAATACTATATATTATAATCAACCCTTGTAGTTTTTGTTAAATAGCAGGTGAACGACTAATTCACTCGTCATATCGTCTCCAGGCACCATAGTCAAATGATAAATTTGGAAACTCAAAACGAGACAGTGTTTTTCCTCAAACACTTTAACTCAAAAAACTGTTTACTTTGTCTCCGCTCTGCCAAGATTAATTAAGGCGGAAGAAGCCGATTGTTGCGCTCGGTTTAAGAGAGGTTTTGTTAAATTCAGTAAACATCGAGCCGATTCAATAACGCTGTTTTTATTAACAGCTCTTTTTTCTACAAGCATTGGTGATTTGGTTTTCTTTTTTATTTGTCTTAAGAATCCTGCGGTATTCTCGCTTTCATCCGGTGAGAAGAGTGTGGACTCACGGCCAGGGGTTTTGACGGCCTTTCCTGATTTCTCAAATTCTTCAGCTTCATTGAAGAAATCAAGAATAGTAGTTGAAACGCCGAATATTCATAACCCAGATTTTGCATTGCAACTAAATACAAGATAGTTTAGCTCCCCTGAAAGCCAAATTATTTCTCTTAAGATGCTTTCTTTTCTTTGTCAACTCACTTCTTACTCGGCAGATACTAAGAGAGATCTCACAATAGAAATTTGTCAATTGCCACTTAAAATTCAATAACAATCGAGAATCATTACACACTAAGCGGGATACAGTCAAAAAATCGTCTTTTTCTCTGAAAACTAATATTGCTCTTCTGTGTGGAGCATATTAATCAACAAAACACCCAGATTAATGGGACAAGGTTTGTGAACGAATTCAATTAGATGCATCGAGCCTGTGCAGTTACTCTTCAATTGTAACATCGGGTCTCGTTAATAAATTCCCCTTCACTGTGATATATCGCGTGCACGGAAAGGTAAACATATGGGAATAACAGGCAAAAAACCTGCAACCCAGTCCTGATGTGATATTTAAAAACAATGAAGAGTCGCTGGCTCCGTTGGGTTAAGACAGAAACTCAGTTTATTAACAATGCTACCAACGTCTTCTGTTAAAAAAGTAGAAAACTTTAGATTCGCATAAATATCTGTGCTGTGGATACTTTTGATGTTTATCTAGTAATTAGACGTCGTGTTCGTGTAGAAGATAACACGAGAAAACACGGGTCATAGTAGTTTCCGAGGTTAAAAAATTGTTTCCTCTCGATAATTTTTACGGCTAGCAGTATTGATAAGTAAAAGCTCCTGCGGACAAAGCAGAGAGGTTCTCGCTTCTTTCAAAGACCAGACTGCGGGAGACTCTTTCCTCGGCAATACAAACCCTTACAGTATCCCGGAGTTTCGGTCAATACTGCAGTATAACACATGTGGTGTTAATAATTTCGCCTCGACAGTGGAACGTGAGCGCAAAGTGATTAACGAGGCAAATGCAAAGCTTTTAGCGCTGTTAAGAGCTACGGCTTTTTTAAATAGAAATTAGAGAGAAATCAGCTCTGTTTAGGTTTGAGCGTTCGAACTTGAGCACTAGCAAGGTAACGCTTGATGGCTATTGCTTGAAGGTGTTTATGGTCTCGTGCTGCGCTATTCAAATCCGTCCCACCTATGTGTCAATCAACTTTTTATCACCTGCGAGAAAGCAACCACTCATCGCAAATTGCGAAACTGTCTTTCTAGACCGCTATCGGCTAGCACAGGCTGTCTTTTCTCAAGAATATCAGTACAATATATCCGCTTTACTATTATTAATCTCATACAAGATCTTGTATAAAAAATCAGATGGAATGTTTGTGGAAGCTTTTAAGTTAATAACATCCCATGCCAAATATAGCGTGTTTTTCCAAGCTATCAAACAATTAGAGATATAACCATAGCGCAGCAGGTGAGACCCAATCATGAAATCCTACAGGATCACTGGTTTGCGCATGCTCACGGCTGTCGCAGAGTCCTTAAGACAATTGACAAGCTTGGAGTCCTGCTGTGGCTTAACGGTGTGACATATGCTGGCACACTCAAACAGTTCGCGTAGGATATTCTAAATAATAGTATTGCAACTGACTATTTACACAGCACTCTGGCTAGCTTATCCATATTCAATGCCCCGGGAAGCTTTAATATGGATGGGCTTTACGAGAAGCGCTCCATTTTACCCTACGACTCGAACAGAACACATTCAGCAAACGAAGAGGTGTCTGTAAGAAGATCGACTTCAGGCGCGGGATTTCATATCGAGGGAGGAAAGGAAGATTCAGTTCCCGGGATGAACCACTTATTGGACTCTGGCGGTCATCTCTCTTCGTTACGACTTTCAGCAAGAGTGACTCCCGAAGGATTACAGTACGAACAGAAGGCCCCTGGGATGACTCCACAGCAGAGTATTTATCATTCGTTTCCTGCATATCGTCATATGGCTTCGCCTGGCTACAATCCCCATGACTTTCTTCACCACCAAGAATCGCTTCCGCATTTACCATCGTCGAACATTGCTACATCTCATTCAATCTCCATGGCACTTCATGGTGGGGATTCTATTTCTTCAAACGCACCCAACTACACTCATACACACAGGCATAATATGTTCGCTTCACCTCCAGCGGCCCCAACAATCCATGGCAATAACATTAACTACCACCATGCAGTCACACACAAGGGACTCGGAGATGTTCCTGGAGGGCCTCGCATTCATTACAGCTCCTTACCGTCAAGCCACGAACCCGCTTCTCCTCACCATGGTCACTCAATAGCCATCAATGGACCGCTTGGCTACGGACGTAGATCTGCAGATTTTTATAGACCTGATCGCTTCACACAAGGACTGGGGTCTTTCATGGAGCATGGAGCGTTCCCCGGTGCGACGCCAACAGGAGTTTATTTACCATTGCCCATCAAACAACCGACAAACCAGATTCTTACTTGTCTCTGGATAGACCAGAACCCTATCCAGGGTAAACGAAAACCTTGCGGAAATCAATTTACGATGATGTCTGACCTAGTGACTCACATTTCAGACGAGCATGTTAGTTCCAATGATACGAACCTTCACGTATGCTACTGGCAGGAATGTTCTCGCAACGGGCAGCCATTCAAAGCAAAGTATAAACTCGTGAACCACATAAGAGTTCATACAGGGGAGAAACCGTTCCCGTGCCCTTTTCACGGATGTGGAAAGCTCTTTGCACGCTCTGAGAACTTAAAAATTCACAAGCGGACCCACACTGGGGAGAAACCTTTCGTATGTGAATTTCAAGGTTGTGATCGAAGATTTGCAAACTCGAGTGATAGGAAGAAACACTCGCATGTCCACACTTCTGATAAACCCTACATCTGCAGAATAGATGGTTGCAACAAAAGCTATACGCATCCTAGTTCTCTACGAAAACACATGAAACTCCATGAATCCGGCAACCTGAGGCCTATTTCGCCACCATTGACAAACGGACAAGGAAAAAGAGACAGTAATGAAAGAGAATCGACAGGAAACTCGATTCCTTCACCAGCAAGACCAAACCTTGGCAAGAACCAAGAATGGTATTCGTGTTGACCATGATTTGTTAGAGAACCAAAACTAAAAGGCTTAAGAGTCTTAATACCTATAAATGCAAAGAAAGAAAAAATGTACATAAAATCTAGATTTGGACGCATATAATCGCATCTCCTTTCTGTATACATTGAGCAATATGTTTTAATCACAACAGTAATCTTTTGAGAAAAGATATATTGCAGACAATAAGATGAATTTCGATAACGATTAAACGAAACAGATAGAGTTTACTAAAAATGCAGAAAATTAGATTTATTGAAACTTGAAGAAAGGATAGTTTACTATAATTGAAAATAAAACTACCTCAAGGGATACCGCTTGTACACTAATGTAGATATTTCTAATTCAAAAGTATCCATGGGAAACTTCACTAAATTGATGAACTTCATTCGATTCCGTGCCGACGCGATGTTAAAATGTATTTACAACTAAAAATTTCTTTCTGAAAGGAAGATGGTTGAGTTGTAGTACCGAATAAATTTTCGCACAGCACACTGCGTGGAGAAAACTTCCTAAACAAGGGAATCCGACTGGTTAAGCCTAAAAACACACCAACATGAGCCTTAAAAACAAGCAAGAAAAATTCTTACTAGTAATATTTGCTTACTCTGTTCTCTTCAGAGGTTCATCCAAATTCAAAGATGACATAGACTTCAAAAGTAACCAAATTCAGTGATTTGCCAAAACCTAATGGCTTTCACGCAAGAAGAATTTAACAACACAGTTTTGACAGGATTTTGAAAGGAAAATGTATGATTTCAAAAAAAGTACATAGATTTGTGAATTTTTATATGGTCGGTTCACAGCTTAAGGAAATTATCTCAATTTAAACTGAGATTACTCTCACGCAAAAGAATAACAGAATACTCCAGCAACATTTACAGGTGCAAATATTGTATCCAGGTTTTGACTTATGATGACAAGTTGAGTTCAATGAAAACTCCTGATTAAAAAAAATAAGCTAAACGATTCCATTTTATTTTTAAATATCCGAGAACTTCTTTTTCGAAATTTTACCAAACAGTTTTTCTTTTTTGCCGAGCTTGGGTCATAGTTGAGTATCCACTAGCAACAGTGAACAGTGATGCTTTTGTCTGATGAGTTTTGTTAACGAGCTTGTTTTCTAAATCGCAACGTTATTTTTTTTGGTGTCTTAGAACTTGTTTTTATTCTAAAACATTCTCAATTTACACAAGGAAAGATTTACTGATTAGAATACAAGGATACATTCTATTCAACCGATAAAAATTTACCTTCAAAAAATTAAGTTTGGCCTGCTTATTGAATCCTTGAGCAACATACAAGTTTACAACACCAATTAGATTTGAGTTACCCAAACGCGTTCGATACTGTTTTCACTAATTTATGGAAAACTAAACTTAATTTATTGTCAAAAATATTGTTTCAAAAGGTTAGTTTTTATACTGATGTTTTACTAAACTGTAAAAAAGTTATTCACATTCACAATTCAACTGAACAAAGAAGACCCCACCAGTTTGACAAAATCTATGAATCGAGTTTAGCTCCTTATGACTTGATATAAACACACATGTTTGATGAATACTTCTTTCAAAGAAATGATAGATTCGATACTCAACGGGAAAACTGATTCTCTATTCTAAATGTTTGCGAGGTCCTTTTACGAAAAACACTTTTATATGGCCCTATTTTCGCGAACTTTTCATCAAAGCTGTTCGTGGGATTTTTTGTGTTTTCATGAGAAGTTAAGGCTGATTAAAACATTAACAGAAATCTAAGATTTCGTCAAGTAGTTAAAACAATATCTCGGCTGCAGTATAAACAATGAATTGAAAGCATTAAATACGTTGTTTTGACATCTAATAGCCTTTGCTAAAAACGCAATTTGGTGGTTCAAAGATTTCTGTCCCGCGATCATTACAAACATCTACTTAGTTAAAAACGGCTGTTCTCGTATTGCTCGAAGAGAGCAGAACTAAAGAAGAGGACAGATGTAGTGGTTTTAAAAGATCTCAAATGCAACTACATTGGCAGTAAATTTTAAGGTGAAAACAAGAATTTCTCATAGACGCTTGAATACTACATACTACATATCCAAAAACGTCTATCGCCCATGCAAGTACTATCGAGTCAATTTCATAAATGGACCAGTTGCCAAATTTAAGAAGGATAAGACAGATTTCTCGCCACTTAAAAATGATCTCATTCGTCCCAGATAAGCTGAAACCTACCGCCAAAATAAATAACTCCACAAGTAACCGGAAAGAATTTAGGATATACTCATATAGCAGTTTACATCCACGAATTTAAGGACTATTTTTTATTCGCAATGGAAATAAACTGATTCCTGCATTAGCAGAGGCTGTAAATTTTTCAGTATTCGGTATTCATTTACTTGCCATTGAATTTAAATTGTAACATTTTATATTCTATATATTAACACTTAAATGGCGAGGATGCCTGATAGAAAGCCTTGACTAATTTACGGAAATCGTTTTGATGCGCGTATAGTTTGTATTTAAATACTGTTCCCTCACGAAACAGTCCCATCCTCTTGACTGATTAAATACTGTTCCCTCACAAAACAGTCCCATCCTCTTGGCTGATTAAATACTGTTCCCTCACAAAACAGTCCCATCCTCTTGACTGATTAAATACTGTTCCCTCACGAATCAGTCCCAGCCTCTTGGCTGATTAGTAAAAGCCAGGGATTTCAAAAATTAGACGTCGCGCGTCGCAAGCGAGGTGGCCATCCTAAGGCCCGTTTCAAACGTCGAACTTTTCATGTGCAGAATCTAATGCAAATGAGGTAGAACAATAGAATTTGCTCATTT
>JAOEJH020431685.1:0-12205 GCA_025448215.2 Palythoa grandis
GGTGAGCTTTTTTTCACTCGCCAAGGATTTTCAAATGGCAAGGTCTGACTGTCTTCAGTCAAAAATGGCATACTTACATACCAATTTAGTAAATAATTATTCTACTAATGAGCAATGAATCAACGTCGTGTAAAACACTGAGCAGTGATTAAACTTGAAATCAATCTATACTAAACTTATTAAATATTGATAAGATGTACAAAACTTGCCCAAAAATCCTTGTCACTAAGATTTTTGTCTACTCTTAGTGTCTACAGTTACAAATAGAATCATAATCTGGAATGGATTCATATATCTTAAGAAAGTTAGCCTTAAGTTGATTATACAACCCGTAGTCCTGTAAATAAAGACTACATGTTGTGTTCATAATGAGTTTTAAAGTGGGAAAGATTAGGAAAGATAAAGTTTCATATGTTGACTCATCATCTGAGCAAACAAAACATACTGACAGAGTGGGTTTATATTAAATTTATGTGTTTGTATTGGTAATCAAATGGTTTGGAGTGCAATTTGGGATTTATCAGCATGAGTAAATATTTCAAAAAGTAGCATAAATCTCAACAAAAGAACAAGTTCAATTTGCGGTCTTTTGAAATATTGACAAGTGTTGCTAAATCCCAAATTGCACAAATAAACCATTTGATTACTTGCCCATCATATGCAATTCAAACTATTTGTTCACGAAAGGAAAACAAGGAGATGTAATTGAAAATTAATGAACAATTATATTTTTGAACCACATACAATCATTTTTTGTCCATGTAACTGTGTTTTTGGTCGATGTTTTTTTAAAAAAAACTCTAAAATAATTAGTTAGTTAATCATTGCATTCATAAAATCTGGCCACCATTTTGTTTGTCAACAAACAGTGCAAATAACTTGTAGTTGCAATGTTTTTGGGATTAATTGACACACTGTCAACCAATCAGAATGCAATAATTTTTCCGTGCATATTATTAGTTGATTTATTGGACATCGTCATGTTCTACAAGTTTGGCACATGTGTGCTAATGAGCCTAGGCTCACGTTTATTAAAAGTTAGATGCAAGGGGAAAAACCTGCTACTCATGTGCAGGGGCTCCAGAAAGATTTAATGTTGGAGTTGGAAAATGATAAGTAGGGGTTGGTTGTCTTTTGACATTTGTACTTTGTCCTCAAAATTTGCCACTCGTAATTTCTACAGTTTCTCTTGCACAGCTGAATTCATCTTTGGTGGGATTCAGTCTATCAAGTGGATAGGGAGCAGGGTGTGGCATGTGTCGTGTCATTGCAATTATCCAAATTTTTATTTGGGAAAGTAGCTGGCCATAAGAGATTAAGCAGTATCAAAATTAATATCTAACCATTGCAAGCATTATAGTATGAGAGCTTGTAATAGTCAGGAAATGCACTTTCTGCAAATGAATTGCTGCAAAGATATACATAAAACCTGGGGGGGGGTAAGCATCTCCCATTTCCCGCACCCTACCCTCCCTCCTCCCGTACCATTTTATAAATTTTCTCCAGCCTCAATGACGCATGACATTAAAAGGATTTACTGGAAGTTAACATATTTTAGCGTAATAATGTTTTTACGACCTTGGAGGAAGTCAAACATTATTGTCAGTTTTATTGTTTGCTGCTTTTGTTTTATAGTTTTGGTTCATTCTATTACACAATTAAATTTAAAAACAATTAGCGTTTTCTACTTAAGTCTCTCTAGTTAAACGTTGTGTGCAACTCGCAACCCCTTCTTTTGAAACTTCGGCATGTGGCATTGAATGTCCCCCGTATAGTGGCTGCATTTTACAATTAATATGCATGTGTCATAGTCCTGTAACTTGGAATGTCTGTTTTCTGTTCTTAGTATTAAAATAGAACCAAGAAATTTAATTATTGAAACTTTTTGTTTTTTTCTTAGTTGGAAATAAAAATGACTGCCCTGAAAAGAAACTTGTAGAAACAGCAGATGCACAGAGATTTGCTGAACAAATGGGAATTCAAATATTTGAAACCAGTGCAAAGGAAAACATAAATGTAGAAGAGGTATGTCTTTATGCTGATGCAATGTGTCGTTATCCTGAAATCAAACAAACTTGAACCACTCCAGGACCTAGTTATTCAAAAGCCAATTAACACTAACCCAGGTTTAATATTTTAACCCATCTTTCTGTTTCCAACATTGTAGAGAATGTTTGGGGCTACAACATTAGAGCTGACATTTTGCTTCCTTAGAAAATCAGTACTTTAGAAACAGGAAAAATATTTTCATGGTGATGTTCTTTGAATTTCAGTTTAACCCTGAGTCAAAATTAACCCACTTTTGAACAACTTGAACTTGAACTTTATTTAAGAAATAAAACATGTTTTCCGTGCCTTCATAGCCTGGTGAAAACCAAGGCAAACGTTTGGGAGAATTCAAGAGCAGATCCATGAAAACCCGAGATGCAGTCAAGGGTTTTCACCTGCTCGAAAATTCTCACAAACTTTGCCGAGGTTTTCACAAGGCATTGGAGGCATGGAAAACATGTTTTATTTCTTATTATTTTCCGACTAAAGAAAGAGAAAAACAATAATTATACAAAGCGCACGTATAATTTTATTTCTTTCATGAAACTGCAAACTCTCACAACTTGGCAACAGCAAAACGTCATTTTTGTGCTTCGTAGCACTTTGAAAGCACACTTGTCGATCAATCAGAATGCATGTAGTGTCTGAACTATTTTATAATGGTGATTAAGGTATATAACGTAGTAAATAATTGACACTTGCAAATAGTACAAGACTAATCTAGGTGGGCAGTGAATAGATATTTAAATGCAAAAGGAGGAAAAAGATCCAGCTCCAGAAATTAGTATCAAAAAATAGAAAAGGAAAAAAAGGAAAAAGACAAAAGTGTTATTGAGATAAATTAAAAATAATGTTTCATATTATCTTTTGATTGCATAATTTAATCCACCAAGAGTAAGAAAAGATATAACGGTAACGACCTAACGGTAATGGTATTACTTAAGACTCATCTGAAATCCCCGATATCTTAAGCAATTATTTTGCTTCGGCTGTTCATAATCTAGCATTCAAATTACCAAATAATTGCAGACATTTTACCAGTTTATGGTTATGGTTATGATTATGGTTATGGTTATGGTTATGGTTATGGTTATGGTTATGATTATGATTATGATTCTTGAGTCGTCACAACTCTCAACATTGTTGTTGATAAGAATGTCCAGCCAAGAATGTCCAAAATTACAGCACAGAATTCAACTTTGCACTAATTAAAAGTAACAATTTACAAAAGCATTATTCAGTGTTTCTGTCATTAAGTACCACCAAGGTTGAAATACTTTTGGCCTGCATTGGTTGTGTTTTCACGGTTAAATATAATTCTCGGCCAGATTTCACAAAGTATCTCCCAAGGTTGAACTATTTGAAAATTTAAATTATCAGTCAAAGTTTATTAATTTTGTTTTCAGTGTTGTCAGCATTTGCTATTTTATCAACAAGGTTGACACACACTTTATGGGAATTTGATAAAAAAAACCTTAGGCCGTGATAGTTATTTGAGACTTTAATTAATTAACCGTGTTCAGAAAATGAACCAAACTTGCAGCAAGACTTGATGTAATACTTGAAAGGATCACCTATATTTGAACACTTGTAGAATATTGCTTAAGCGTGTTTCCCATTTAGGCGTAAAACATCACAAACACTAGAATGCAATCTATTTGCAGACGGGTGCTTGCGATGATCACCAAACTGTTGGAGACAAGCTGCAAACTATTTGCGATGGCATTCCCATAACAGTTCTTTTTCATTGTCACGTCCCAAACGGTCGCAGAACTGCCATAGATAGAAAAAAACTTCTATCTTTACGGCTTGTTTGCGATCGTTGGAGATAAATCCTAAACAAATGGTAAAATGTATTCACATTAACGCAAACGATTTGCGTTGGCTCACAAACTCTCCGTAAACTGTTTGCGACAATTTACTTCTATATGAAAAACAGGCTTAAGGCGCTGTTACATGAGGGAATCTTTTTGCAACTTCAGCAGCAGCGATCGGGTGAGATGTGGCGAGATGCATGTTAGACACTGCAACTTGTGTCGCAATGTTTACTTTACATTTCCTGTAACTTTTTCTAAGATTTTTTTCATAGGAGTGTCTCAAGCGACTTTCAACTGCAACATGTCTCGCAATGCCCTTACATTGAAAGTTGCCAGAAATTTTGCCTCTTGTAACAGTGCCTTTACTTCTACGGACGATTTTTGCATGCTTATTGTTTTAAATGGCTTTCTGCAACCAATTCTTTAAAATTTAGTGAAATTTAGTTACTTACGTTGATTGCTTGCTTTTGTGCAGTGAGGCATGACCAAGCAAAAGACAGCATTTTACCGTCATGTGTTTCACCAATTCTTTTAATATTGACTTAAATTTCAGTTGGAACGACTTGACCAAGTGAACGAAGAAGAACCGTTCTTACTCTTGGCCAATTTAAAATGCACATCTCCATGGCCTGTTACCATGGTGACTACAACTTTAAACATGGTGAGCTCTGATATTTGTTTTCGTTAAGCAAAGCCTTGGAAACTTGACGTTATATCTGGACTTTTTGATATATTTTGTTATTAGAAAGGAAAACTAATTTAGTAGACTCATGTTTCATCTTCTACAGTTTCGATCACTATATAATTCTTCCTTGGGACACAGGTAACATGAAAGTGTGTCAATACTCATTTTAGTTTTTGTTTCGTGACATATCCAGTTTTATATTAACTGATGTTTTCTGCAATCTGATTGGCTAAAAGCGTGAGACCTAAGCATTATTCGTAATTGCTTTTGAGTAGTTAAGAGCATTTTTTATCAACCAATTACTTTGCCTGTTTCAAGAAAACTTACCAATCAAATTAAAGGATTTGAAGCTATTAGAGACAAAAAAGAAAGACAATTCTTGGTTTTCACGTACTCCCTAGAGACGCCAAAGACAAAAGATGCAGCGCCATGTTGGAGCCCTAAACAAAAGAGATCATCAAAATTCTCTTGTTCAAGGGGCTCCAACATGGCCGCTATGACGTCAGGTGAAAACCGGCAATAGGGCAACCATTGCTTTGAAACAAGGAAAAAACATGAATTATGGATAACACTTAGACTTCAAAATCGGATACGATTAGCAAGTAATAGAGTTTTAAATCGTGTAACTTGGGGCTGAAATTCACACTCGTGGTTAACAAACTGTACTGTCACTATGCGGTTATATGACCACTCACTCTGGTGATTTTGGCCAAAACACACCCCACTCAGCTCCATTACAATTATTAATCAAGGACATCGGATTCCAGAGATTAGTATATCGTTCTACTTAACTCCTACCGACAAGTAAGCATGGCAGATTAAACTGATCTTTTGAAGGATTTACGTTTTAGAAAGCTCGAACAGCAATTTGACTTTTAATTAAAAATTTGTCTGTAAACCTTGAGTGTTTAAAGGGGAAGGGATAAAGATCCTTTTCAGAGGTTTGCTTTGATTGTTCAATATTTAGCTAATGTTATTTCATTATTTCAGTTCTTTGGGGTTTGCTATGACAGGTTTTAAGTTTTATTTGTTAAAAAGCTGTTATTTAGGGGATTTTGACCTTTTTTGAGAGCTAAGTAAATGATGATTTTGTGGCTGTTTTTTCAGTCAACTGATGTTGGTTTTGTCGGACCTGAAATGGATTCACAGCTGCAAAATGGTAGGTGTTTGGAAAACTGAATGGTTGGCAGTGGTTGGGACCCCCAGGGGGAGGGGGTTACTCAAATATAAAAATGACGAGAGATGCAAATGGAGCCAGAATATAAAACCTCAAAAAACACCAAATTCCCAAACCTGCACCCTCCAAAATACCATAATATTTTCATCGAAAAATTTCCTTGATTTTCAGCTACATTAACGCGATTGAAATCAAGCACGCATTGAAGAAGATAATGATAAAGGTGCTTCGCCTATCAGTCACAGTCATAGTAGTGGCACTTCTCAGATCGGTTACTGGAAGACGCTTACATAAATGAGATTGTGTAATGCCAATAAGTAATCGTTTTAAGTAGATCTATCGAGTGCCAATGCCTATGTTTCATTCCTGTGGAAACTGCCTGGTTAAGGTCGCGTCTATAATATTCGACTTTAGCTACTTTTAGTGACCATATCTATTGGAAGCCTATCACCCAGAAAGATACTCGAAAGGGTTGACTGCCCAAAAAATACCCGGAAAAACTTGTCAACCCCAAAAAATGACAAGTTTCAAATGCAAAGGGTACTTGAGTCTCCTCCTTGGTTGAAAACATGACTGTGTTTTTCTGCATCACTTGTCTCACATGAGAGGATTTAAATTCTGCACAGTTGTTGCATGGTTTTCGTCATCTTTATGCCTTAATCCTATTTGTTTTTGTGTGCCTTTCAGTGTGTCTTCTTGTTTGTGTGTTTCCTTTTGCTTTTTGCTACTTCTAGAGTGGTGTGAGGTTTTCAGTCAGGGAGAAGGAAGAATAGAGGTAGTTAAACGTCATAAGTTAGTATTGCTGTATTGTGTCCGAAAGGTGTGAATAATAACATTGGCACTTTTAGAATCACTAGATGCAAATAAAATGTCAGAGAACTTTACTTTTAGTTCAACCTATTAAATGGCTACCTTTTTACTCTTCAGTCGATCAGGATTGAATTTTTGAGTGTTTTGCAAATCTTGTATTCTTATGAAAAGACAGGATACTAAACAGTATATTAACTATAAGCCTTCACTTGTTTACAGTGTCCCTGCAGCAGGGCGAAAGCGCCTCTGAATGTTACTGTCTCATGGCAAAAGTTGGTAGCAGGGCTCAAAAAGTAGTCAACATTGGAAGTCTTGTGCTGCAATGGCGCAGGTTTGTTCTCAGCTCTGCTTTTTACTACTAAAGGAAAAGGGTAGTAAGAATTTTTTGTATCTTTTTCCAGTTTTCCTTGTTGAGAACTTTCCCATAATATAAACCCTTGCTCGGAGAATTGCATTTTAGTGAAACATGCAAGAATACTCGTTATTCGATCAGAGAATTGTGACTTTGATTCCCGTCAGAGACTTTTCCAAGAAAGATGAAGTTTTCGGCAAAGTTCATTTTTTGTTCACGTTCCCGTTAAGTAGAGATACGATTACGTAACAGGAATTTCTTCGGAACAAGTATAATCGCAGTTAAATATTTAATAGTATGATCTATTTAGGACTCAGTAACTAAGCTTATTGGCGAAAATCTTCTTTTCTAAGCTACATATTTAGACGTTAATCTAGGCAGTACTTTGTGTAACACACGCGTGATGTTTCACTCCTCACAGAACGTCATCTACTAGTGACTGTCCCGCGGTGGAGACAGAACTCACGTTTCCTTCAGTGACGGTTGAAAGCGTGCCATTTTCTATCCGCACAGGTAAAAAAGATATTCGCAAATGGTGTAAATTCTTTGCGACTTGCCATCATGAATACTCTCGTGTTTGTGTTTTTCCTTTTGCACCTCAGAAGGGACTAATTTTTCGTTTTTTAGCACTCAATTCAATGTTATTCAGATGAAGCTTTTACAATATTTTGGACTGTATCTTCATTTAGCGCCCTAGCCATTGAAACAAAATGTTTGTGATATAGAGTGTTTTTACCTGACGTCATAGCAGCCATGTTGGTGCCCTTGAACAAAAGAACTTTGACGATTTCTTTTGTTTAAGGCACCAGTATGGTCGCTTCGTCTTTCGTCTTTGGCGTCTTTAGGAAGTACGTAAAAACCCTCTACACAGTCTGGATATAATTCAAATATTGGAATATTCTGTCCCTTGTGGCCGGCAATTTGGAATTTTGATAGAGAATTATGTTTGTGCTTGTCTTTCCCCAGATCTCCCCGCGTATGGCCGTGTTGAGGTTGCATTACCGGTCACCTACGTCATATCTAACAGAACCAAGAGCGTGCAGGAAGTAGAATTGACTGTTGAACCATCAGATGCTTTCATGTTTGCTGGACAGAAACAGGTCAGATTTCGTCTGTTTTAATTGGTTGAATTTTTTTCAGATTTTAGTCTCAATTGATATATTTTCAAAACTAGAGATACTTTCTCTTGAGACCGGCTGCCGACCAAATAGAAACATTTAGGTAACATAACCTTTGGTATTTTTTGTTCTGTTAAGGTTCACTTTCGTCTTCTGCCTTCCGGTCAACACAAACTCGCCTTTAACTTGTACCCACTTTTTCCTGGACACATGCCTCTGCCTCGACTCCATGTCAATCTGCCTCACTTTGATGTAAACTGGGATGAGCATGCGCAGAAGATGATTCCCACTCACATGTTTATTATGGTGAGTAAGATTCTGCAGTTGTATTGTTTTGATACCTATACCGTGTATGACATAAGTTTTGCGGTAATTTTTGTTTTAAGATCGGGCAAAGTTTTGTATTATGCAAAATTAAAAGTGGAACACTATGCTTTTTCTTTCACGGAAAGGTTTTTGGAAAACGTTTTGTTTGCGATCTGTCCGAAAACCCGAAAAGATCGCAGAACCTAACTCCTGTGAAAATAAATTCGTTAACAGTAATTAGTTTTCTTTTTGATCAGTATGTGGATTGATTGTCAATATGAAGTTAAAAATAAAGCAAGATAACTATTAGTGATTCTTGGGTATCTGCGATATCCAAAAGTCAGGCCCGTTTCAAACGCCGAACTTTTCATGTGCCAAACGTAATGCTAATATGAGCAAATTCTTTTTTTCTACCTCATCTGCATTAGATTCGGCACATGAAAAGTTGGGTGTTTGAAACGGGATTTGGTTTCAAGTTTTAGTGTGACGTAATTTAACATAATTTTGTTCTCTAATTGCAGCCAAGAGGACAAGGAATGACCCAGTAACTTTACTTTGAAAATTATTCCTATCAATATTGCTCAATAAGCGGCTGTTTGTGATAATCGTGTTGCATCCTTGCTAATAGTTAAAGATGAATGGCGAGGTAAAACGTATAATACACAAAGGCCAGTGGTTCCCTCTCTATTTTAGCCGTAAAAGACGTTAAATCATTGATGGAAGACCCCTAAAGAAGGTGTCGTTTCATGATAGCTGACTTTTCAACTTTTATGTTGCGTTTCACTTCTGTGGTATAAATATTGCCCGGATATTTCTGAATAAATATAGAATACTTCATTTCTACTTCTGCTGGTTAGACAAGCTACTATGAGTTCGTCTCCAGAAATAAAAGAAAAGTGCTTAGTTCCAAATGGTCGTAATGGGAAAACCATAACCCCAGTCCTGGTTTTAGCATATCCTTAGTAATCGATTGGAAACATTTCTCGACAAAAAACTGTATCAATTTTCGCCACGGACCAGTGTGTACATTTGTACAACCAAAACCAATCAAGAAGTGTAGAGTACTACAATTACAACGACTAACTCCCAGAAAAATTGGATGGAATTCAATTAGACCGTGAGCTACGGGAGCATCTCAGTCAAGCATCACGTTCAAGATTTGTTGGCAAGTGGTAAAAATGACCCACCCACGAGAAGCAGTCATATCTAATGATTGTATTTTTTAGTCTGCACATAGATCAGCAAGGCTGTTCCTTACGATATTCTACGATCGAATAATATTCTCTGTGGCTGAGTATTATTGTGCATCAGCATTAAAAGAGTACCAAATGGGGATAAAGCTGTCTTGGAACTAAAGTTTATTCTCGTGAAATACCACAAAATCATATTAACTCCAACTTTATGGAAGACTATTTTATGAAGTGAGTTAGCTCTATCTTCTCCTTTGTACATAATAACAGATATAAAAGTTGAGGAATTTTAGAGAAAAGATAACGAAATGTGTTATATGCAAAGCGGCGGCCTAAAGGGTTGAAAAAAATAAATTAAAAGCAGTTTTATTTCTCTTGTTAATAGATTTTTTTCTGCTTTGCACGTTTGTGTTATTTCAGAAAAATTACCCCGGAACTGAAAAGGTGATTTTTCAGACTTGTCTGGTTCTCTTGGATACATGTCATTGTCGACAGGTTTAATTGTACTTGTCGTTAGACGCGTTTCGGAAAAATGAGCTAAAGGTGAGCAAGAACAATATTTGAAGACTAAAGTTTAACTGGAATTCCGTTACTGCTACCACCTCGCCAACCAATTAACTGTACACAATGCGCTAGCCTAGTGCAACGCGTTGTGTATACTTTATCGCCTCCCAAGCCCTAAACTTTTCTGTTTACCCCCATAATAAAATGTTTGCTTTATTATTAAATTTCATTACAATGGGCTTCATATTCGACTAAGCATTATTCCGTATCTGTTTCATCTTGCTCTGGCATCTCATCTGTTGGTTTGGCTGTGTGAGTTAAGGAAATTGGTTCAGTGCAAGTACATGTAGTTCGACGTTTTCATGCGTAGAAAGGAAATTCCGATGCTGATTTTTATTTGGTTTAAAAAAAATCCTGTCTTTGAAAACTGAAAATAGGAATGGAAGCAGTCAAAAAGATTTCGATGTCACAGCGTATTTATTTTTGATATGCAAAGGATTAGTCTTTATGAATTGTATATGTTCGACGATCTTTATGCGATTCCTTTGTAACAATGCTTTGAACGGGTAACCTTTCTAATACTATATCTGTCATGTGACGTATGCCTTTTATTTTAGCAATATCTTAACAACAAAGGCAAGATTTTGGTCAGCGTCTCTTTTTTTCAGGTTTTATGGTTGGGAGGAACATTTATTGTTTTTAAGTTTGTTTTCAGATATCACAAAAGAATAACTTAATTTATTAAAATGTGTTGATTGAGGTAAAACCACACCACTGTTTATCAATAGAAAAATCGTTCGGTAAAAACTAACCGTTTTGATCTTCATTCCTAATCTATCATTACTGTAATAAAACTGCTTTTTGAAACGAAATACAGTATTTTTGTATCGTATGAAACAATTAGAATATCAACAATATCAGTAGTTTACATACCGTAACCAATTGGTGGAGGAATCGGTGGTGGTGGAATCGGGGATCCATACATCGCTGTTAAAGTAAAGTTATTAACCGTTAAATTGTGATAAACGACACATTTCGAACAACTCTTTCATCTTCTGAGAGATCAACTCAGATGCGTCTTTACAGCAAATACAAACAGAGCAAATGCTGGAAAAAATCAGATGACGAAAGACCGTTGGATTGTTTTGAATAGTAATTCGCTTCATGTGCATGTGCAAGCTGAAAAAGCTCTCTATTCGTGCTTTGAACTCTAGCATTTCCGCAGCTCGGAAAGTAGACAATTTGTGAAGAGATTTGTCAATTATTTCAAACGGAAGCTTTTTCTACACAGTACTGATATATCTCGGAACTTTTTATTTTATCTTTTTTCTAAATGATCAATGTTAAAAGCCTAACCAAGTGGTCAACCTGATGCAGTTACAACAAGAACGTAATGATGGAACAAAATATGTAAAATGTAATATATAATTTATAATATATGATGTGTGATATATAATATATAATTAATGTGGCTCGAATTATAAACACCAAATTAGAATAGAATCAATCTCGTAACCTCTTCTATTGTAATGAAAATTTTTTTGCCGATCATTCTTTTGTGAGAATTAGTTTAAAATTGCCGGCATGTGCAACAATGGTACTCTCCTGGTGATGTGGTCACGTCATGAGTAACCATAGTGACACCGAGACAGATTACAAACGTACCTTCTCCGTATATATCCTCATCGGTGGGTCCGTAGCCATACCCACTGTGCATCCCATAATTTCCATATGATTGGAAAGCAGGGCCACCGTACGTGCCATATATGTTCATTTCCATTCCGGTACCCATTTGTGGCTGCACAGTACCATAGATATCAGCACCACCAGCAACCATTATTCCAGGAAACTGTCCATATGTACCGTATATGTCAGCAGCTGGACCCACTACATGCTGGCCAGATGTATAGGTGTCATATATGTCCGTGTGGGGTTCCCCACCGTAGGTCTGAGTCATCCCTGCAGGGGTGGGCTTAGATGATGCTGAACGGGGACGAGATCCAGCAGGCAACTTTGGAGGACTTCTAGATTTCGCGGATTCTAGAGAGAAGGATGAAAATTCCACATTTTTAAATCAATTTAGAGTGCATTGTTTGAGGTATATTTTAAGCATTTTAATAGCCTTTTGCAGTTAGAGGTCACATGACCACACCTACCTTAAATTTATTAGCTATGACAAAATGATGTTCAGAAATGG
>JAOEJH020432151.1:0-12201 GCA_025448215.2 Palythoa grandis
CTCATTACCGTTCGGCGGTTGAGTGACAACTGAAGGTGACGATCGCCTGGCACAGGCCCTTTTATAGCGCGGTTTCGAGTTTAAGCGGATGAGAGTCATTGACTCCCCCTGGACAGGACGCTAATCCGTCGCAGATTATCCCCCAGCAGAAGCTGGTACTCGTTTTACCGACCTCGTAAGGATAGAAAGTTGAGTCAACTTTGGCAGAAAGAAGGTCCTACAAAATAATTAATGTTCGACGTTTCCCTTTGAAGTTCTACTTTCATCCTTTTTTATGCGGCCATTTTTAACCAAGTCAAAGACCAAACACAGAACTCGTGCATATTCTTTGTTTTTAGACTTGGCTCAAGTAAGCAAGACAAACATAAAAAACGTTTTCTCGGATAGGAGGATACTCCTACCATGATCACACGTGAGTGATTTGGCTTATCGTGTCACTATTTTGGCAGAGCCTAGTTTTTGTTTCTCATTGGAACGGTTCAAAGGGTCATTGAGAAGTGTTAGCTCAGCCAGAGTAACTCCGGGAGGCAGGCGACCCTTCGACCTGAGAGAACGTTTCTTCAAATACACTTTTTTTGATAAGAATGTACTTTGTAAGAATAGCGAAGCTAAAATTGACTAGAATACCCAGCCTGGCTCTGAAAAAAATTAATATCCTTATAAAAAAGAATGTAAATCACAAAATGGGCCCCGAGTAACCTTAGCTATTTTCTACTGTTTAACAGGAAAGAGCGCTAAAACATCTCGAGGCGCAGAAATGGCCGTTTGAAAGCAAGCAGGACCATGTGGAACTTTTGCGTTCGCAGAGACAGAGTGTTATTGAGTGGTATCGAGAACAGCAGCGCAAACAACGGCAAGAACGAAGAGAACAGAAACAAAAAACAGAAGTCGCTGGTTTGGAGGAGAAACCCGAACCTGCAGTTACCTAGTTGTGTAGAGAGACTGCAGCAGCAATGTACCTCGCTAAACTTTACACACTAACGCAAGAATTGGAGGGAAAAAATTAAGAAAGAGATGAATTCCTGTTTGATGAACAAATGTCAAAAATTAATGAGACGCAAGGAAATCGTTTGATTCTTTGTCTTGAAAACAAGCTCAAGTTGCGTTTCTTTTAAACCTGGTTTCCATGTAGTCGTTAAGGGTCGTTTCGTGTCCTTTCAAGTCGTTTCGAAAAGATTTGAAAGACCGAGGTGACTGAAACAACCCAATACGACCATATTGTTGTTTGCGGTCGTAACGGGTCGTCTCGGAACACGGTTGTAAAGCTTGAGGCGTGGGGCCGACAACACAGAAGTGCATTGTGGGGCTATTTAGGGTTGTTTCGGTCCGTTCGGGTCAAATCCAATAGTTTTCATATGGCCGTTTCAGTCTTTTTTGGTCGTCTCTTGGTCGCTTTGTGTCGCCCGGATAGAACTCGATTCTATAGAGGCGACCCGGGTCGTTTGGGTCGCTTCAGTCGTTTGCGGACTTCTCAGTTCCGGTCGTCGATGGTCGTCTGAGCCTTACGACTATATGGAAACCAGGCTTTATTAGAAACCAGCTAATGTTACGTTTAGCACGAAAATTTTTAATTTTTAAAGTGTAAGTTGCAATGTCTCTAAGAAACGTGCGCTTTATCGGTTATCAAATTTAAAGGCAGGACTTTGGATAGTACGATGGCTATTTTTCCCTAATCAGATTTTTGACTGCGGTAGTTGAAACAACAGGATTCGCGTCCCCCCTCACATTCTCCATATTAAAACTCGAGAACAAGTCCTCAGATAGATCTCAGACGACGTACAATTTAAATTTTTTTTGGACTAGGGTGTTTTTATTCGGTCCCTAAACTAAAGTTTGATTGTCGAATGAACCAGTCGTTTAGAGCTGTTATGGTCAGTTGGTGAAATAAAAATCTGAACTTTCTTTGTGAACTTCCAGTTCTAATTTCCGTTGGTGTTCAAATTCGATTAACAGAACAGGAAACGAATAAACCATTTTTTTTAAATAAAAAAGAAAACTTTTACCAGCGTGATGGCAAGCCGGCGTTTTCTGCAGTGTTAAGTGGACAATGCTTTTACCTTCCACAAGCGGGTTACTACACTTTGTTTGTCTTTATAAGAAGCTTTTCATTAGCTGAAAGATACCCCAAATTTAAGAACATGCTAAAAACGTAACCGGGGTTGTGGAAAGGCTAAGAACTTTTACTTTGGATACCGCACAATGTCGTGAAATGGCATCACCAACATTGGACTTTGTTTTTAATTCCTATTTATTTTATTATCATATTTCTTTCTTGTTCGCCAGGGAAGCGGCTAATGAATAAAAAGTTCAAGGGCAAGCTATGATTCATGTCAATTATCTATTGACATCAATAGTCTGGTTGTTGTTCTTGTTGTTACTTGCTTGTATGCTTTCGGTTCGTTTGACTGAAGAGAAAATAACAAATAATGATAGGAATGATGGTGATAATGATAAGAAGAAGAAGAAGAAAAGAAGAAGAAAATTTTATTAGCACTCCACGGGGTGGCTATTCTATGCTAACTACAGCCATTATAATATAATTATCTGGGAGTCGGAGGGAGGAAAACCGGAGTACCCGGAGAAAATGCCCCGGAGTTAGATTGAGATCGACAAATCTCAGCCCACGTGCAACGCCCAGGAATCGATCCCGGGTCGTAGAGGTGGAAGACGCTGATGACCACCACTACACCAACCTATACCCCCACAAATGTACACATACTTCTCTACAAATGTACACAAAACGTTAACAATTTAAGTTTAAAGTGACTCAAGCAAATTTCTTTTTTCAGCACGAATATATGCCAGTTAAAAACTCCAAATGCAAAGTTTGAAGGTTTTCAGTCTATAAAGGTTTGTAATTTTGAGCGGTTTGATGGGAGACTAGGACGAGTCAGTACAAGTTGTGACGTACTTTTGCGGCAAAGCAAAAAAAAAAATAAAAAATAAAAAAATAAAAAATAGCCATTTATAAACCGAGGGTTTGCACTTCAGTGCTTTTCATAAAGATTGTCGTCAGAATTCCGCCTAGTTAAAATGTTGAAAAAGTATAGGTAAAAATTCTTATTGATAAGTTAAAAGCGAACATTCAGTTTTAACTTGTATATCAATGAAAAGCATTAAAAGTGCAAATCCTCGACTAGGATCAAACACTCGTTCCAGTCTTTCGTCGCCATGAAACAAAATGGCCGACTGTAGCAGTGTATGTATGTTAGTGAATGGATTTGTACTGTATCTCTGCAACGGAGCGGTTTGAGAGAAAATCCCACAACTATTTTGACCTTCGTGTCCCACTGAGTACGTGACAGCGTTTTCAGGACGAATGGACGCTCCATAGGTGAGATTTGACTTAACAGACGCACAGACCCAACCACAGTAAGCCTCGTCGAGGGGTTAATAAGAATTTTTACCTATGTTTTTTAAACATTTTTATAAACTATATATATAGGGAATATAGTCAAACACGTCATTTTTGTCAAAGCTCGAGACATTTTGGCTAATATCGCAGTGAATAATAGGAAATTTCCAATTCCCCGTCGTAGGGGCAGAGATCGGTAAATGAGAAGAATTCATAAATATTTTGAGATTTAAAATATAAATGGTATAAAAATTTGGTTACTGAAAAGTTCGCACAAACGTTTTCGACTATGATATGTATATACAATTTTGAAATTTTTCGAGGAGGTTTAAGCGGGGAAAAAGCTGCGGGGCGAAAGCTGTTTATTTAGAGAAATTCTAGTTTTAGTGCATTTTAGGGACGTCTAAAAGTTTTTTTGGAGTTGACATTTAATGGACAGATGCCAAACGGTCCGCTAACCAAAGCCACACCTTCTGTTAGAAGGGACGGTTTGGCATTCGTCCTCGAATTTTTTCCTTTCCAAATCCTCCTTCACTTCTCTCTGTCAACAGCTTAAAGTGTGACTATAATCCCCCTTAAGTCCGTGACTTATTTTTGTTTTGGCCAAGCCGGATTCAACTAGCCTTTTTTACGACACAAATATATAACCCTAAATATTTCAGCACTAAAGTTTTAGGGTTCTACAATAAATACTCGCGATTTTTGAGCGGTTTTAAGATGCTCAACTTTTCTCAAATAGTGTCGCTGTTCTTGTTTTGCCAACAAAATTACGTCACAGGCAGGAAGTCACATGACTTATTCTTGCTGGCCGAGCGATTCGACTGGACAATTTTTGTGGTAAAGTTAAAATCTTCGAACCCTCTAAAAATAACAAATATTTATCGCAGAATCCTCAAACATTAGATTTGGAGTATTTATAAAGGTTATAGATTTGTATCATAGAAAATAAAATTTCACTTCATAGGATCTTTAAGAACATTCCATAAGAACATTTGACGCTGAAAATCCTCAAATGCGAAGCGCCGAGTTGGCTATTTTCACCTCATATCCAACAAGAAGTGAGTGGAATAATTGTTTTATTAAATTTCATTCTCAACAATTAGATACTTAGAAATTTTATTTAGTTCTGTTTTACTTTTACAAAAACAGCGGAAAATGACGTTTCCATGTAAGGTCATTCGGTATATGAGCTGGTAACCGCGATTGAGTGAACCAACCAGAACGCTTGAAACGCAATATTCGAGGTTGAAAATTTAATAATTAAGAATATTCCTCCTCAACCCAAAAATACGATCTTTATATAAAAAAGATGTCTATTTCATTATAGATCTTTATTTTAACTTTATTTTGCATGCAAACTATAAAAGAGCGATAAAATATACTTTTACACAATTTAATATAGTTTTAAATACTTTTTAAGAATATCTTCTGCCGAGTTGTGTACTAGAGAACTAATTGTTAAGCACATGATGCGACAACGTTTGTTCTATTACAATATGGCATCACTGTCTGTACAAATCACTTAAGGTATTGTAAATATAATTGAAAATTGGTTTTCAACCATAAAATAATGGTTTGATCCTAAATTGGAACATCTTGCATACAGCATTTGTAAAAAAAAACATTCTATTGCCACGCTTTCAAACGTGAAAATTGTTTTGCGTATATTTTTTTTAATCCAATGCAACAGTAATAGGCATTTTAAAAGCTCTCTTTTTTCAATTACTGCTTACCTAAATATAATGTAAAACTGTCGAAAACTCTAACAAATTAAATGAAATTACAACATAATAAATGCTCCCAAGTTATTTTGTGTTGAACTTTGTGATAAATTTGAAAAATGTAACCAAGATGACATGTAAGTGAAGCATGGTAAAGAACATCTGCAACTTTAATTTCTACTTTCAGTCAATTAATCAAACGTTTCTTCTCGTGCTGTTTGAGACATTCGCTCATCTCCCAAGATCCTATCTCTGTCATTTTTCACACTTACCAGCTGGGCAATAAGTTTCATTTCATACTTGCCTGTTTGAAATTTAATTGCCCAACAAAAAATTTGTAAAACCCCGACTTATAAGGTATCAAAGCCCAACATAAATGATTTCTGGGCATCTTGTTCCTCATCCATTTTCCTTCAATTTCTTCAACAGAGCCATCTTCATCAAAATCATCAGGGCATTCAGTTTCCTGCACGTCTGATTCATCATCGACATCATCCTCCATATCTTCTCCATCTCCATTTTCATCATCAGCATCTTGCCTTCCCTGCGCATCTGCCATATCACTCCCCACTGACTGGACAACAACGGAGCCAACTGATTTGCATTGGCCTCTGTGTCACTTATCCTTCAGTAGTGGCCTTTTGGCCTTTGTCCAAGCAGAGTGGAGCGAAGAACTGAAGGTCTTCTGGAAGAAGAGACCCTTATTTTCTTTTCGGCGAAAATGTGGACATAAACAAAACTGGTCACTGTCCCTAACTGGCCAAGCTGGGCAAGTATTGTGTTTATCTTGGTGTTCCGGCTGTCTCGGTTAAATTGACCACTGTGAAAATAGGACCTCGATCTCCCGTGATAACCTTGCGAACTGTTTCTTATTTTCCTATCACTAACACTTGATGTTTTCATTTACTTAATTATGAATTTTACTAAAAACGACAAGAGACGCAATGTGGGTTTTAGCCTAAAGGCCTTCACTTTGGCAGAAACTAAAGCATTCAAGGTTCCGATGAGTACTATGCGACCGAAAGCTATCAAAGAGTGCAACAAGTGCTCTTCAATATAACCCTCTTTGGGTGTTTTAGAATTCGTTAAGATAAGACACTCCACGTTGAACTGAAGCTGAGACTATGTACTACCACGGAGCTCCAAACTCTAGAGAGGATTTTTCAGCTGATACGGCAGCATGGCGTTTGTTCCTTCTGACACATCTAGGGCACACCCTGTCTAGAATGCATGATTTGTGGAAGACTGCTTTGCATTTTTTGCACTGTTGAAAGAAAGTATTTTGAAATGAATAACAGGATCAGCACCTCTGTAAAGAAAACAGCTCAGAAAAACAACGTAAGACGATGCGACAGTAACAGAGTAACCCGGTCCCAATCCCACCCATCTCTACTCCTTACAACTCTGAATGTCTCCCATCTCAATCCCATCTCTGCCACCTCCAATATGACAGTAACCCCATCCATCCTATATAATTCTCACCCCATTCTAACACTGCAATAAGGAAGTACACCGATTCAAACCACATACTACCCACCACCGATGCCAGAGTAGCCCCATCTTAATCTACCCTCTCTAAACCAGAGTAAACCACCTACTCTACCCCTTAAATACCACAGTAACTCCAACCTAACACGGGGTATTCTACCTCCATTGATACCAAAGTAACACCCCAATCCTATTCTACTCTACCCCCTTAAACGTGGGAATAGACTCATTCCCATCGCACCTCATCCATTCTACTCCCTCCATTAAGAGAGTAATTCCATTTCAACCCAGTTCTATTCTTCCCTTTCTGAGAGCAATCCCATATCAACATTACCATAATCTACTCCGTCCATTACCAGAATAACCCCATACTCTATTCCTCTACGAAGAGAGTAGTCCATCTCAACCTTATTTTACTGTAGCCTTCCAAGACCTTAACAGTGGTCCACTCCAACACCGTCCTAAATAGTTCAGCTCTAAGCTCATCCTACTTTACCACCTCCGGTACGAGAGTAGCTCATCCAGTTAAAACCGATCCCACTCTTCTCCCGGTACACAGTCACCTGCGATGTTGTCTTCAATTCAAATGGATAAATTATCTTGGGATCATTGCAGACCTCACAGATGAATCCTTTCTGGCAGCAGAGCTGTTAAAAAACAACGAAAAACGTATCAAAAGAAAACTAGGAAGAGAGAAAAAAGACTACGTACTACGTATATTGTAATGGCGCCGCAGTAGCCGAACGTAAACGCGTCAGAACCAGCACCCCAGATTACTAACTTAGAAGCCCCGACTAACCACCCACTGTGCTGTGGCCTTGAGCAAGAAACTTTACCAGATTTATTCCAGTCAACTCAACTGCATCAATTGGTATCTGCTTCTGCTGGGGGTAAACCTGTAAACTGTAGTGTCTCATCCAAGAAAGAAGAGGGGCCGGGGGAGGGGTGGGGGGGGGAGGGGTGGTCAAGTTATCATACCTTTCACAACAGAGAGAAGAACGGAGATACACACTAGCTTCAATGAGCCAATGAACTAGTTGCAGTAGCGCATTCTGCAAATGAACGCATTCTGTAAATGAATATACTAACCAAATGCGCTAAATATAGTCTTCTCCAAGCACGCTGTACCAAAAACAAGAAGGATAGAAAGCTGAACCAACTTTGGCAGAAAGAAGATCACATAAAAAAGATTTAATCCTGTCAGGACTGGCGTACATGTGATTCTGGGACCTCTTTGATGGCAGCATTGCGAATACAGTACTTCCTCGATTATCCGAACAACTGGTACATTACAATTCGGAAAACCGTTCGGATAATCCAGAATACTGGATAATCGAATTCTTTATTTATGACTGTGCAAACATTGATCAGTCACTTATAATGTTCTTAAACCAAATCCCTTGCCGTGCGTGATGAGAAAATGAACTCCTGAAGGTTGTAACATCGAACTTTGACGATAAAAATCGCTTGCGAACATGACGAATTTACCCGCAAAATATTTTTGCCGTAGGTTTCGGTTGGAACTCGATGAGAACCGTTTTTTTTTTGCTTCTACCTTCGGTTCGGATAACGAAGTTCGGTTAATCGGGGTACGGTTAATTGAGGAACTACTGTACCTTGCAGCCTTAACAACTACTGTACTTTCTATTTCTATAACTAATAACTTCCAAACCTTGCATTTGTAAACGTGTTTCGTACAGTGTGAGATAATTTTCTTGAGGTGATGTGCGAGTTGTCCAGATTGGACTTGAACCAGATCCTGACAAAGAAAAACATTCCAGTGTACATCATTCGCTGGTTTAAAAGCTAAATAATAAAATCATAATATCACTTGTCCAATTAGATGCTTAATGCACCGATTAATACAATATTCATAGATAGTGCCATTCCCGTCGATAATGGTAGAGAATACAAAACGATTACTGCTGCAAAAATATCAGTAACTAGTCAATTCTTGGGTTTCACCCACTCCCGAGGGACGCAAAAGACAAAAGACGAAGCGGCCATGTTGGTGCCCCAAACAAAAGAAATCATCAAAATCCTTTTGTTTAAGGGCACCAATATGGCCGCTATGACGTCAGGTGAAACCCAGCAATATCTGAGTTAGCATTAGAGCACACTCATAGACAGCAATATTGTGATTTTTAACTTAAAAACCATTCTCAAAGTGAGAGTGTTTACAAAAAGTCAAAGGATTTTATCGAATAAATCTTCTTCGCATACTATTTGTAACTTCTGTATATACTTTTGGAAAAAGATTTTTAAGTTATTAATTAATCAACCATTTAACAAAAATAAAACTAAAACGTAACTAAAAATCTAAGTATGCTGCAGAAAAAAACATTCTAGGATCTTATCTTTCCCTAGAAACAAGAGATTGACAAATCCTACATACCAACAACGAATACTGATGAATGTCGTCCCAAAGGTATTCCCGTGGCCAGATTCTACAAAAATGAATTAATGGTGTAAATCTGTTAGTCAGACTATACGTCTGAATTACTTTGTAGTTTCTTAACACTAACGAAGCCATAGCGTTATGTGAGGTAGCCAAGGTTGGCTTCACACAGCTATAAAAACGCTACAGAACGGCAATGCCTTTCTTTGGTGAAGAAGATTTTAATCAACACGAAGTCTTCCCTAGCCTAAACGTTGTACCTATACTAATTACGTTTCAAGGGCAAACAACTTTCTGTCGTCTGGTCATCTGAGACAAGTTATTTCAGCTTGTGGACGAGTAACTTTGCTGAAGCACTTGTCCACGTAGACGAGTAGATTTTATAGATCAGTATAATCGTGCAATGAAGTGATAAAATAATGTCCTAAAAAATTGCAATTACTGTGTGTCTGTAGAAGTTTTTGTTGTGCAACTTCTTAATAAGGAACGTTACCAAAAATATAAGACTGTCTTCAATGAGAAGTGTTTGTTGGCAATTTCTAGTGTCTAGTTTGTAAGCTTACAGGCCTGGAGCAAAGAAATGAACTACATCTATGATTTGTCTAAAGTAACTTCTTGGACAAATGAAGTTCCCCTTCGGACAAGTAGAATTTGAGTGTCACTTGTCCATTGGACAAGTGGAAAAAAATAAAAGTTGATTGTCCTGGACTTCCAGCCGTGAAGCTGTTTATGGCCTGATGCTAACAAAGGAAAAAACTCTCCTCTAGCTTCGTTTCATAGAATTTAAAAAGACTGGTACATTTATTTTCTCTATTCACTGCTCTAAATAGAAGGTATTGCCTTGGCGTCTTATCTTTTTCGGTAATGATGTGAAATAAGCGAAAATATTTTAAGGCTTTTTAATGCTTGTACTGTGAATGCTTGATAAGTTTCAAGATACTTTTTTTTTAATATGTAGTTTACCTTCTTCTAACATCATCTGCTATCGGATCCTTGCAGGTAAAAAGATAGCCCTTAAGATGCTGTAACTGGCTTCTTAGTAACTAAAACAAATGATAGAAACTCATCAAATTGGACAGAGTTCCATCTACTGTTCCTAGCGCAACGCATACCTAAGAAGTGCTAATGAAGCTACATCCTTACTGGAATGATTCCTTAGAACTTTATTTAAAACTAAAGAAACCAGACAGGGGTCGAAATAAGAAAAAACAATTTTTAGGAGCCAATTCAAAAGTTTAACAGCCCAAAATCAACAATACCAGGATTTTCAATATAGTCAAACCAAGTTCTCGAGGGTGACGATGCCATAACACAGCATTCAAAGACACGTCATGTTACACAGTACAAAATGTTCCGTTGGGGAAAGAAGCCGCCATCGCGAGCAAAGACTTCGTTCTACAACTTTTAACTTTGAGTTTCTGAAAGAATAGAAAGTTTTTCATTTGTATCAACATGAAACATTTTATCTATACAAAGCTCAGCTGATTCCAGAATGAGTTTCTTTGAACACAAAAACATCGAGGAGCCTCGCGGGCTCCATGACAACTCAACTTGGTAGACTGGGAAGAGATTTGGTGGCCTCTGGCTCCCAGGGTGCCACTGTTTCGACCCCTGCCAGATGCAACAAAAAAAGTTGTCAAAATACCAACATCTTACGTATGAAAAGAAACAATTTATTGTTTTTACATTGACATATAAATAAAACACCTTTTTTTGAAAGCAAGGGCATTACACTGCTTAAAAAATGCAACATTAATCTTTTCGTGCTGTATAAAAATATTCGTTCTCTGCACATCAATACAAAATCCTCCATCGTGTGTGTCATGGAAAAAATAAGAGTAACACCATCTGTTAAAAAAACACTAATGCTTGTTGAACCTGCCTTTTATCAACACCAGGGCTCAACAGTAAGAGCTCCTGAAGAACTAAGAAATGATTACAAAACTGCACTTACAGCAACTTCCTCGAAACTGTTGGACTTAACAATAACTACAACACAAGAACTTATAAAACTCAACAGAACTTCTGCACACCATGAATTCATGTTGCGAAGATCAACTACTTTGCAACAACATTGCTAACATTAGAAGTCTGACGGCAAGAACTTAAAAAACTAAACAAACTTTTGCATACAACTGAATTCAAGTTGAGAAGACGAAGTACTTCAACACTGTTAGGATTAACGTAACATTCTGAAGACAAGGACTTAGAAAACTCAACAAAACTTTTCATACAACAAGTTTAACATTGTTAGGACTGAACTTGTAAGAACTCAGAAAACTCAAGAAAACCTTTGCATATAACTGAATTCAAGTTAAGAAGATCATCTACCTTAACATTATTAAGTTCTTTGACCACATTATACAAGGTAGGGTTGGTTTCGTCAATATTAAACAATGGCTCTTCTTCAATTCGCAGAAGGAAAAGTTTAGTGTACTTGGCCACCCTGTGTTTGCGGAGATCCCAGTTGTAGATGATCCTTGCTGGAATCACGTGTTCATCGCCCGTGTGGCACTCGTAGCAGTAGTAACAGGCATCGTACGTGCACACACTAAACTCGCCATAGATCATCCCTGAAGAACACCATTATTGAATCACAAAGCAAAAATTAACCTATATACATTGGGAAACGTTCTTGTCTTCCAAAACATTGGTTTATCCAGAAATCATTTAACGCTATAAATTAAAATACGAATACTAAGCAAATCAGTTTGAAGAATTATAGCTAGCATTATAGTTATCTAAGCCTTCCACTCTTTACTGGAATATTCACACGACAGTCTTTTCTAATTACAGATCTTAGTACAACGTGGTTGCCCAAGAAGAATTTAAAATTTGAGTGTGAAAACCAAGTTTAAACTGCTTCCAAACCTTGATTAGCCCAGTCTCAACTAAAATCTGAATAACTGAAGATTTCAATCACCATTTTACCAGAAATATAAGTGATCATCGTTAAGCTAAAGTGAGTTAGAGATACTAAACATATAATAATTTTTTCAAAATGACAGGTGGCACTGTCTGTAAAGAACTTTGCACAACTGAGAAATTAAAAATAAAACATGTGTGGCAAACCATTTTAAATGTGATCTGTATGATGCAGATGACATATGCTATACATGTTATACATACTATACATGCTATAGGAGGCGGCGTGGCTCAGTTGTCAGGGCGTCGGATTTGAATGCGGTTGACCCAGGTTCAAATCCCGCTCTGACCACTGGTTGGATTTGTCTTCAGGT
>JAOEJH020432616.1:0-12199 GCA_025448215.2 Palythoa grandis
CCCCTTGCCCCCCCTGCTCCGCCGCCCTTGGGTAGGACCTCCACACACGAGAGATATAGTTGTAGATAACGAGTTTTTATCATCTTGAATATTTAGTAATCTAATGAATTTTAAAAGTTGAGCTTAACGGTTTCACTTAGTGATTTTCAGTCGTTGTTGAGCCAATGACGTAAAATCTAGTACGCACGACGTTTGACGGCTTGTACGAAAATGAGGAAACGTCGGCAGAGCCATATCGTACCTAGGTTTTATAACATTTGAGCCTCATATAATGTCCCCGACAATTTTCTTTAGGAGTATAACTTGGTTTGTAACCAGGTGAAGGCATGGTTAAAATAGTTTTAAAAAAACAAGTTACTCTGGTTAAAATATTTTTAAAGACAAGTTAATATTTCCCGACGTTTTGGTTGAGACACCAACCTTCTTCAGGGGAAGCGGATAAAATGTAAATGAAAACACAGTTATATATCAAGAGCGTATGTTAATTCAATTGTTCTGGTCCTTTAAAGTTAAATTTTAAAAATATTCATGCGGTAGTCGCAAACCATCGTCCCAAACCAATTTTCCTTAGGTTACACATAATTTTTGGAATTTTTGATTTAAAAAAAAACATGGCTAGATCCGTTCCGTTGGCAGTAATGGTAGTAACATTGGTAGAGTGGAGAATCGGGGATAAGGCGGATTAATAGAGAGTTTTCTATTCCATTATTGCTGGTTTGAGAAAATTCTAGTTCAATTATTCTCGCTGTCAATTATTATTCCTAGTAAAATCGTTTTTCTATTCATCCTGACAAACGAGCAATTATTCTATTATTTCACTAAAATAGATTCTACAACCAAAATTTCTTTATTCACTATTCTTATTTTAAAATCCATTATTTCTATTTATTCTTCGGAAACAATGACATGGCGTTGTTATATATAGGTCATAAATACACATAATAAACGGGTGCAAACTTTTTTGCTGGGGTTAAACTTCATGTAAATTTCTGTTTGAGACACCAAAAAAACGAAAAAACAAAATGGCGTTGAAATTCTCGAGTTGTTAACGAAAAATTTAACCTCATTGTTTTTACAATTATTTAACAAGTGCTCTCCAGCACCTGTCGTGTGTACCATTAGTAGTATTTATAAGGGTTTTTGCCAGGCCGATACAAGTGGTTCACGTACTTCAAGTATGAGATATTTAGAAATACCCTCAGTTAACGAACCAAAATCCTCTCTTGACTTTGGATGACTATTGAAGGCTCCCTTAAAAGTCTTTATCTGCGAAGACGCAAAGATCTAACCATTTGCTGGTGTTAGAGCAAAATCTTCAGTTATTTTAATTAAAACCCTGAGAAAACGAGCGAGAGTACGTGAGCGAGAAATCGAACCCGAGCTTTCCTCTCGTCAGACTGGCTACTTGACAACCTGTTTTTTTTTTTAAAAAAAAAAAAGTGTAACTACTGATATAAGGCTGCAAGCGGACGTTGCTGAAAGTACTTTAAATTCACGGAATTGCCACCACATAAACACACCGAACTTAAAATAATTTTATTGCACAATTCTTGAAAAGCACACTTCATACGAAAAATATGCACACGGTGTAGATATCGACATATCTAGCAAACGTATTAAAACCTTTATTGCTAGTGGTTTTGTATTATGTTACGTATTAAAATGATACCTTGTGCCATGGCAACACTTTTAACGAGCAAGAATTTGGGAAGACTAATTTTATAGAAATGCCACAAAGAATTAAAGCAAATGTCAATCATTTTAGGGATATTTTGTATGTGATATATATAAAGCTATCTGGATAAAAAAAAACGTCTTTGTAATCTTTATACAAAACAGCTGATTAAAAAGTGGGATTTAACTAAACAGTATTTCTATTTTGTCTTGAAAAACACACTGAACAAATGAGAACAAATGAGACTCCCATGAGCCCTTGCCAGGATGAACAAGAAATCTTCAAATCAGCTGTTCTGCTGTTGATAAACAAATAAAGAGTTTCTGATAACGAAGCGCGCTCATTGGCTCAAAGAACAATGAAACTGGTTGTTAATCGGCTTTCATCAATGTTGCAGAATAATTTAGTATCATTTGTGTTTTCGACTGATTTGAGCGTTGAAAACGGAAAATCTAAAATCATTTGAACGTTCGTCATTCGTTATCTATGGAAAAGAAATGTTTCTCGTAAATGGCAACCTCTCTCGCAGTGGGACATGAAAAGTGATTGATGGTTTTTCATTCATAGAAGTTCAGGTGAGGTCTCTATCACAACTCTAACTGTAGATGCGGAAAATATATTTGTCGTTACAACTTATAAGCACTTTCAACTCGGCAGGTTTGCATAATCTCTTGAGAAAAAATTGACATCTCTTTCATAAACTCGGGAGAAGGCCACGAACTACTGAATTTGCTGTGTTTCTTGACACGGCGCTCGAACATGACCTTTTCCCATGGCCAGTTAGTCGAACTGTTTAAGAGTTCAAACCAGTCGCTTTCAAGCGAATAAAAAATCTTATTGTTATCTCGCTTATATCTAAAAGCTATATCTACAGACGCCTGACGTTACTTCATTTTTTACGTAATTTCTCCATTTAGGCTTTAAGAAGACATTTTCTTTAATAGCGTTACTTAGTTCTAAAATCCTGCCATGCTTTACTGTTTACGATGTTTCCGGGTAAAAACTCTTCATTTAAACGCGCTTTGTCTTGTTCTTAGCTAGCAGTAAAGTTAGTTACAATAAAATACACGTTGCTTATCTATCTGGCTATAAATATGCCAACTAATAACAGAATTATTCGTAAACCAAATCTTACAATTTGTATAATGCAGAATGACTTTCGCACTTGGATTAATTTGAACGAAATGATTGCTCTTCCCTGTAGAACTTAGTGACGTTGGTGAAAAGCAAATGACCGTCGTTACGAACAGAATCTTTTATGGCTCAAATCGAAATGCAAGATTTTACAAGCAAGATTGTTTTAGCGCATTTAAAGTTTGAGAAACGAGAATTTGTGTGTTCAAATGATATTTTAACGTTGTACTGACTTAGAAACGGTAGCAACTTCTAGTCTACCTTTGTGATAAAAAAATATTTAGTTGAACTCAATCTAATAAGACTTCCGTTTTATTTATTTTGTATTTTCTGTATCGAAACAAAAAAAAATGATGAACAGAAAAACTCCATCTGCTGGGTTTTAACCGTGTTACGAAACAAAACTATTCAGTTTTGTATCGTTTAATTTCTGCCTTAAATAGTTTCGCTTTTTTATCAACCACTGGCACTAATGATTGACTATCATTAAAAAAACAAATATAGGTAGACTTTTCGTATCGTAACAGAATTATTACTTTTGTCAACAACAAAAGTTTGCAAAGTTTAGGTTGACTAGCTTTTAAAAACATTGATACTAAGTTCAGGTCAGTTTACTGTAAATTCGCAACACGACCTTAAAAGGCCAGGATTAGGCCAAGAGCAGAGCAAATAATGAAATATTGTATGACCAATTTCTTTAATTCGTCGTTATATCGTGTCCATTGCAATCCTTACACAGAAGAGTTTAGGTGTTTTGCTAATAAGTCATGATAAATTCTGCTCGTCTAGTGACTGTTTGAGTTAGCGATGCAATAACAGAAATTACTTCGCTGTTTTGTCTGCGAATTGATTGATAGTAAGTTCATTTAATGGATCGATGACGATGCTTGGTGATGGTCACTCTTGTCTGATTGGCTGACATACAGCTGATAACAGCAAGTGAGTAATGCGAGGTTTTCCTACGTGATAAAAGCTTTCATTGAGTTTTTAAAAATCTTTAGAACTAACAAAGTTTCAATGTTATTACATATGCCTTAGTAGTCACTTTTAAAAAAAGTTTGCCCAGTTTTAAGCCATGGGAGGCAACTTTGGCTCTCGTTGTGGTTCGGCGCACTCAAATGACGCCGGTATCGAGAAATCGCGAATATTGCTTTAGACTGAGTAGGAGGGTTATATTTATTCATATTATGACAGCGGCGTCCAATATCATCCTTACTTGAAAGCTTTAGGATTAAGAAAGCTCTTAGAATAGAATTTTAATTATTAATGGGAACGTGCACAAAAATGCAAAGATGTCGTGAGCTTGAACTGGATTTGGTAAACGGAGGGACGTTATACAAAGCAAGTATGCCGGAAAGAGTGTACAATATGGCGGACACAATCAGCGATTTAGACGAGCCGTACCCAGGCTTAGAACAAGAAGAAATGCAGGACGCATACCCAGATATCTTTGAGGATGAACAGGAAGACATATTCCCGGCGAGAGCCTCAGTGGATTTCTATGGTAAATCACTTCTCACATTTCTGTCTTGCGAATGTTGGTCCAGTTTCCGGTCTTGGCATATGCCAGATTAGTAAAAATATTGTGGATTAGCTCAATTGGGCGTAAAGAGCAGCAACACAGCACGTTATATATTGAAATCTGTTGTAATTTTTACTGTTTTTGTTGTTATTATTGGTGCGATTCTGTTCGGGATAAAACTGGTTGCGCAAACTTTATGGAAGGGTTCTTGCTCCAGCTGCGACTTATTTTGACTCGTTTAACAATTCTCAATTAGATAGCAAACGTTTTCAGGTTTTTTCTTAAGGTTAGATATGATGGCTTTCCTTTTGACTATGAGTTGTAATTGCAACTCATTTTGAGACAGATTTATTGTAGGTGTGATTACACACGTGTGTTAGATGGCTCGACACATAATTTTCCAAGTTATAAAGGACAGAGAAAATTTTGAATGAGGTGTATAATGTTGACTATATTGTATGGCGTGTCGGGTCACATCATTGCTGTAGCTTGTTTTTCGACATGGTTGAGTTCTTTAGAAATTTTTAATCATGTTTTCTTGTGCAGTTAAAACCGGTAGACGTTGTCTTAAGTGGGCAGTACAGCTGAAAAATATCTAACCCAAAGTGAAAATCCATGTGTTTTTAAGTATTACCGACAGTGAAACATTGTTTGATTGCAAATTCTCAGTTCCGCCCAAGCGACGATTTACAATACCTTATCAGAAAATAATGCTAATCTCATTTGACTTTCATAATATAATTTCAATGAATACTATAATTTCCACATTCTGGGTTTTATAAGTCCTGTACTATAAAATACTGGAAACTTTTGGTGATACATTTGTGCTGTGCTAGGCTATTCGGTCAAAATATATATAATAACGGGTGCCGTGGTGGTAAGTTTGTATTTATCATACACGAATAATAATACTAATTATAGTATAGTATAGTCAGTATAGCTTTATTCTGTAGGCAGTTTGAGTAACACCGTCAAGTCTGCTTGTGTGTCACTTTACAGCCTGCCTCTAGTTGACTAAAACGTGTTCCGCTGAGTTAGTCTCATATATAATATTTTGGCATGGCAAATATGAACTGTTTGAATATCAAAGCAGACAATTCAGTCAATTGTTTGGATACGCCGGAAATTATCGATGACGCACCGCCAAAAATATCCCTGTTGGTAAGTTGCACACAAACACAAAAATAGAAACTTCTTAGCTAAATCTCTCTCGAAAAGATTTATTCCGGAAAAGTTGCAGTTACTATTTTAATTAGTGTTTATTCGTTTATTCGGGATTTAGCTTATGTTAAAATTGGAGAAAGTTCCTTGATATAGAAATAGTTTGTCTACATTTATTCAAACAAATGAAGTGTTTTGGATATTTTAACAAGAAGCTGCCAATGCGTTTTTTATCGATATTTGTTTTGTTTGGAACTTTCAATGTTTCCACGCGAATGAACAGAGTATACACCGCAATTAGAGTGAGAGACTCCTTCCCTAAACTGTAAATTATTTGACTATCAAACTATAATCTTATCAGTAGCTTGAGTTTCATTGTAAAACTACGAGAAGCGATCGCGATTGCCAAACAAAACTCTTATCTACTTGCCCAAAATATTTCAGAAATATGGCGATATTGATCGCAAAAGATGGGCAGAAAATGCTACAAAGATTCCGGCGAACTTAATTCAAGTTGTTTGCTTGTCTGTTCAAACTTTCAAATGTTCGCTGAAATTTTTGTTGCATGAATGCTGAATTTATAGACGTACGGCTAACCCTTTAATAGCTTCAGTTTGGGTTATTAATGCTAACGCTTTCCCTCTGACATCGTTTGCTGACTAAAATGTTATCTCCTGCTATGGCCCAGTTTAGATGTCGGACTTTTTACGAGCCGAACCTACTCTAAAATAAAGCAAATTAAATGCATGGAAAAAATGCGAAGCGTCTGAATTAATGATTAAACTTAAAACAATTTTTTTAATATTAAAACGGATTTCTCCATATATACCAACGCTAAATTCAGTTTTTGATGGTATTTGAAACACCATGGTTAATAGTTTTTTTAGATGCAGAAGGTTGCACAACTTTTTAAAGTGTGTCTGGTAGAAGTTTTTCCAAAAACAAATTAAACTACCATTGATTCGGTTCGGCTAATTAATTTCGGCATCTCATGAAGAAGCAAGTTACTGAAGCGCGTTATTCACTAAATTAATAACTTTCTTTTGTATTTTTCAGATAAATTTTATGGTAGAAATCGCCATTCGTTCCTGACCGTACCGCACCACAGGTTTAACTACAGCTCGATTATGGCAAACTCTGGAGTATCGGCAGTTAGAAGCGTGGACCAACTGGAAATATTAAGCTGTAAGTTGGTGAAAAAACTACATTGTTTATACTAAAATGTTAGATTCAAATGTCAAACCTGCCTTTAATTTACTCTAGAGTGACTGATTGAATTTTAAATATTGTTAGACATTGATCTGTTGAATAAAATAGGTATTTTAGGGTCAAGCACCCAACACCGAAAAAAAATCGATGAGCGAGACCAAACTTAACATTGAACTTCATATGTGTCGAATCTAATGCAAATGAGGTAGAACAATGGAATTTGCTCATTAGCATTAGCATGAGATTCGGCACATGTTAAGTTCGACGTTTGAACTAGGCCTTAGTTCCTCTATAGTTTAGAAAATAAACTATTTTGGTAATGACAAAACTATGCTAAAAACAGAGTTCTATATTTACCAAACGATACACTTGTAAATACAAAAATGGGAATTGCCCTGGAGTTAATGCCTAATATTGCAAGATGAGTGCGTGGATATAGCCCGTGCAAACTATCCTCAAGGAAGAAAGAAGATAAGACCGCCGGCTTCGACTTTAGTCAGAGAAAAGTCCGCGCGCGCTGTGCATGCGTAGTACTGTCAGTTTGATCTTTGTGACGTCTCAAAAGTTCAAACTCCTCAGTGAATGAATAGGAATGGAAGAGCAACTTCTTTATGATGATTTCCGAATTACCTCGTTGAAACTGTATATGAGCAGAAATTCGGCATCATTAAGCCACTGTAACTGTAAGTGATAAAGAATCTCTCTCTTTAAGTACCACAGAGACAGTCAAAGTTTCCAACCATGGAAAAGAATCCATAGAGGTTCTGAATTCCGGATTTCGACCCAGTGGACTCCAAATAAATCTGGATTCCGCATTCCACAGTTATGGATTCCTCATATTCCACAGTTATGGATTCCTCATATTCCACAGTTATGGATTCCTCATATTCCACAGTTATGGATTCCTCATATTCCACAGTAGTGGATTCCGGATTCCAGCAATGAAATTTCGGTGGATTCCGGGTATTGTTACATGGGGTGATATGTTTATCATTTGAAAAGCATTTATGTCGACTAAACAAACTTATCACTAGATTTAAACAGTTTCATTTTCAAGAAAAAAATTATTTCAGCTCAGCAACCCCGCGACCATTTCATGGTATCATTTTACGATTCAAAACAAAGTAGTGAAATACTAATGGCCGCCATTTTCTTTTTCGCTGAGGGAAACATTTTTTTGTTATTTCAGCCCCATCAGGTGGTTACACAGCCAAGGACCAAGAAGCGGTGAGTCAACTACTTTCCATATGTACTTCATATATGTCACACAGATAGAGTCACCAAACAATTTTATCGTGTTCTTCTGAATGCTTGAGTTTTATAGATTGTTCGTTACCAGTTTCTTATTGGTTACGTAATTCTTGTTTATTCTTCAAGGAGCTCTTTATTCTTACTCGCTTCGTGAGTAAAGAAACATTTTCTCTGATTTTATTCCGATTTAACTTCACAGCTGATTCAAGAGCTGAAGAAGGAGAATTTCGACTTAAAACTTCGACTTTACATGGAACAGAAGGAGCGAGAGGTGTGTGCGAGGATTTTGCTGTATTGAAATGATTTTACCTTATTATCACGTATGGTAAAGTTATACCATCACTGATTATCATCATCGCCGCCTCCATCATCATCATCATCATCGCCACCATCATTATCATCATCATCACCATCATCAACACTTCCATCATTATCACCATCATCATTATCATCATCACAACCGTCCACACCACCATCATTATCATCATCATCACCATTATCATCATCACAATCATCAACACCACCATCATTATTATCACCATCAGCAGCAGCAACAACAACAACAACAAAAACACCAGCTTTCTTAAATTAACTGGAAGGATCGCAATTACACAGAGAAATGAAAGCAAGGCAAACTCAAAATACAATTGCATATGTCATACACTTTCGTCTTTTTCTTTTCCCACCTACACTCGTCGGAAAAAAAATCGGTTATGTGCCCTGAGCGGGAATCGAACCCACGTCTCCCTGTACACTAGTCAGGCGTGCTAACCATTACACCATCAGGGACCACCACGCTGGCAACGCAGCAGTTTCATGATGCTATTTGGTTAATGGCGTGAGTCTCCCAACGGGGCCCAATTTTTTTCGTCATTCGTGGTGGTCCCTGATGGTGTAATGGTTAGCACGCCGGACTAGTGTACAGGGAGACGTGGGTTCGATTCCCGCTCAGGGCATATAACCAATTTTTTTCCGACGAGTGTAGATGAGAAAAGAAAAAGACGAAAGTGTATGATTTATTTCTCTCTCTTTCTCTGCCTCAACCCCCCGGATTTAAATTGCATATGTCGTATAGATAGTTACTGGAAACTGATTTAAGACAGATATATAGCTAAGACTAAATCTGGGTGTACAGTGAGAAACTAGTGAGATTACTTAGCTTTTATAGACAGTTTAATTTCTTACTTTCCAATCTTATCCAAGATCTTATAAACTCGTTGTAATGCCTGGTATATTATCTTTGCTGTTATCACCATAAAAATAATCAGCATAAACTTCATCGTTAGTATCAATACCTTTATCATCCCCGCTATCATTGTTATATTAATATCAACATAAAGAATATTACTTGGGTTCGCAGAGATACTTATCTTATTTTCGAATGCTGAAAAGATCTCGCACAGCGAACAAGATAGCTTTTCAACACTAGAACATTGTATTTCCAAGCCCTGGTGAAATATTTCTGTTATTTAATCATCAGTGATGAGCTTTATTGCCAGGAAAAAGCTCTTGTTTATCTTTAGAGGTGCAAACAATACCACTATTTTTCAAGTATGAATGTAACATGTTCGGCCTTTTACATGTGAAAATCACAACTTTTTGTGCTTTTGTTATCCTTTTGATGTCGGACCGCTTATACATCATTATTTTTCTCGTAAAAATTACAGAAATTGGAAGCCGATTATAAAGAAAAGATTGTGTTGCTAGAGGCGGATCTTTCAGAAGCCCTAGATGAACTCAGTGGAGCTTTAGATAGAGAGAAAGAATACGAGGAAAACCTAAACAGCCTCAGACAAAAAGAGAAAGCGCTTATAACGAAACAAAAACGCCTAGGAGAGACTCTGCGCGAGCAGGAACAAGAAATTCAGTTTCTTAGTGTCACAAGATCACAAATTCAACATGAACAAAATAAACGTGACGTGCAAACGATGACGGAAGGAAGATTTATTAGTGAAAGGAGCGTTGACGCAGCGCCAGGAGACATCGTGTACCGAATGGTTGATCAGAAGGATGGATCTGAGGGCGAAGAGGAGAGCGCAAAGCCCGATAATAAACCGGAAGGGGTTGATTTGTTAAACCCCACGACCAATCTTGCCAAAAAGGACTCCATTATCAGAGAAGCGAAACGCAGAAGAACTCTCAAAATGAAACGCGATAAGAAACGAGGCTCGCTGACCGACATTTCAGAAGAATCGCCACCGGCAACTTTGAAAGACACATTCCTAAAGCGGCTTTGTTGCTGTTTGCCCAACGTGCAATAAACAGTCAGGTCAGTTGACCAGAAAATTAGCTGGCCATGTCAAATTCTAACATTGTGGCTTTGGGTTTACAAAGCGAAGTCAGCGGCCATTTTCATTAAAGTACACAATGTCCATTTAGCGTAGCACTTGAATGCCACAAGTCATGTAAGTACCAAGGAAGTGAAAATTTGAAATTCTGACAAACGATGTCAAAGAGGGAAGCAAATTGAGATTTATATTTACATTTGTACACTGTGCATATTAATGAAAGGGGAGTGTCTATGTCGGGAGGTCAATACAAACAATATGAATTCATATTTTGTTTCCCGAAGCCACATTCTGATATTTGGCTGTTATAGTCCGAATTTTTAAATATGTTGGAGGTGGGCTGTGTTGATACTGCGATACTGTTGATACACGGGGCTGCCGTTTTATTTTTAACCTTTCTGATCCCAATCTAATATTAATTAATATTAACAACTAATTTATCAATTTTCGCATCAGTCAAACAAACACATTATGAGAAAAATGATATTAATCCTGTAATTAAGTGTTAAAGATGAATGGCAAAATTCTCTAAAAGTGTTCACATAAGAAATATGGATCTAAATTGGGAGAATTTAAAAAAGGATCACAGCCGGGTTTTGGGCTTCAATAAAGAGATGACCTGATCGATGGCTATTTACAGTGGCTGATGGTTCAAATAGAAGAAAAAGAGTCAAGAGTTTGCTTGTTGTTACTCTCCATTCGTTGTAGAAACAAGAGAAACAACACAATCTTCCGTACATTAATCGGCTTGACGCCACTGCTTGAAGTCTACTCTTTTTTATCAAAATATAGAAATTTTGAGCTGATTTTTTAAAATATATAAACTACTACTACTGCTGCTGCCGCTTGCTGCTGCTGCTGCTACTACTGCTACTACTACTGTTACTACTTTTACTACTACTATTAATAATCCATCCGTTCTAGCTGAAATATTGCAACAAATAATAATATATAACAATAACAATAACTCTAACAACAACAACAACAGAAACAATAATCTTAATAAAAATAGCTGTTTCTCCGTTTAGCCTTTAATACAAAAAAGCAAGAAAATATAAGCAAAGCCTTGTTTGAAGATGCAGTACAGACTTTTCTAAATGAACAAACATTGCAACAAAAAGTGGAGGCATTTTTCATTGGGAAGATAAAAATACGAATTCACTGACTTTATAGCAAAAGTTAAAAGACCAGGAAATGTTTAGCAAATAAAATCCTTAATTTTGTAAATTTTATAGATTGAATGAAAGCTTTTTGATCCTTTCAAAATTAAGCTTTAAACATTAAACAAGCAAAGAGATTAGTAAATATATTTAAACATGAGCCTTAAGAATGCACAGAAACCCACACGGCATCGAACAAAGAAAGATGTAATACTGAATTAATTATCGTCCAGTAGAGTTATAACACAGTACAATGGAACACAGTATGAAACAATACAATACACTAAAGATGTACGTGTGAAAGCTGTAAATACTTCATAGCTAGTTACAACTTATAACTGAATCAACAATTACGAATAAAATGATCAAATAATTAATTGCTGTCCTTTTTGCGTCTCTTTATAATTAATACAGTTGAACCCCGTTATTTCGAACTCGTTTATTTCGAAGTCCCCGTTATTTCGAACTAATATTTGTTTCCCTTAGTTTTGCAGAGCACCATAGTGTATGTAGGCTGACCCCGTTATTTCGAACCCCCGCTATTTCGAACTATTTTCTCTTTCCCTTGGGACCTCGAAATACCGGGTTCAACTGTATCACATTACAATGGGGTTGAAAACACGTTATTTTCATGGCTTTTCCGTGTTTTCGTTTGCAGCCGCATAAATATGGTGCGTTTAGGTCTAGCGGCCACGAGTTTTCACAAAAAAAAAACAGTTTCAGTTTGAAGACTTCGCTTGCACGATATTTTTTGGGGTAGGTCAGAGGCTTGCTCGAGTTTTTAGAAATTACCCCCCCC
>JAOEJH020434365.1:0-18568 GCA_025448215.2 Palythoa grandis
TAGCACTCCTGACTAGAATACAGGGAGACGTGGGTTCGATTCCCGCTCGGGGCATATGCCAATTTTTTCTGACAACTGTTTATTCTAGTTAAACGATATTTTACTTTGACTCAGTGGCAAAAAATGTTTGTTCTCATTGATCTCGTATTTGAGCCAACATGAACAATACTCAACGGCTTTAATTTTACCGAAATTCGTTTGTTCTCTCTGTTATAGCCTGATCGTCCATACGTGGTGGAGAAATTGGACGAAGCTTTGACAGTTCAATTTCAAAGAGGAGAATCTCATATGGTTGATAATCAAAAGAGTAGATTTGAAAATGAAAGAAGAAAACAAGAACAAGATGAAATGGAAAGAGCGAGATTAGAAGAAGAAAACAGAAGCAAACGCGAAAAAAAAGAGCCGGAAGAAGAGAATGAGAAAGAAGAATTCTACCCCGATGAAGTGGATAAAAGAGTTAAGATGGGTAGCGTTGGTGGCAAAGTAGATGTGACTATGTGGCAAAGACTTTGTGACGAGAAGGCCATGAAGCATCCAGAGAACGTACAGAAAAGGAAGGAAAGGAATGTAAGTGTGCTATCCGTTGAACATAGTCCAGGTGCAGCTCCCGAACTGCAAGATGATGCTCAGTTGAAAAAGCGAAAACCACATCCAGGAAGTAAAGGAACAGTTAAAGAAGAAACGAAGCAGCCAATAATCCTTGAACGTGAAGCCAAAGAGGAAGACGAGTTGGAAAGGCGAATCAAGCAAAAATCCATTCATAAACTGGATAGAAAGCGGCTCAATTTGCAGGAAACACCAGAAGATGAACGGCGAAAGAAGTTGACGGAAGAAAGAATCAAACAGGAGTTGGAAGAAATGGAGTTGCTGAAACAGGAAGAGCTAAGGAGACGTGAGTTAGAAGAGAACGAGCAAGTTGAAAAGTCTGAAGGAAGTGACGAAGACGATTATGATCGGAGAATTAGAAAGCAGAATGTCGGTAAATTACCACTGGAGAATAATGTCTTTCGTGTTGCGGAAATGCAAAAAGATATTTGTGCTAGCCCACAGAAACATCCGCAACAAAAGGCTGTTGTACAGAAAAAAGAATCGATAGAAGAAAAGGTACAAATAGAAAAGGCTCCGGAGCCGGTGGAAGTGATGCCTATTGATCTAAATCCTGAAGAAGACGATGAATACGAGGTCAAAATAAAGCAAAAATGCATTCATAAACTGGATATAAACTTGTTCCCTTTACAGCAAACACCAGATGATGAACAACGAAAGCTGAGGGAGGAAGAAAGAATCAAACGGGAGCTGGAAGAAATGGAGTTGTTGAGACAGGAAGAACTAAGGAGATGTAAGGTAGCAGAGAACGAGCTAGAGGAAAAGTCTGAAGATAGTGACGAAGACGAGTATGATCGGAGAATTAGAAAGCAGAATGTCGGTAAATTGCCACTGGAGAATAATGTTTTCCGTGTTGCGGAAATACAAAAAGATATTTGTGTTAGCCCACAGAAACAACCAACACAAAAGGCTGTTGTACAGAAAAAAGAATCGATAGGAGAAAAGGTACAGATAGAAAAAGCTCCGGAACCAGTGGAAGTGATGCCTATTGATCTGAAGCCTGAAGAAGAAGACGAATACGAGGTCAAAATAAAGCAAAAATCCATTCACAAACTGGATATAAACCGGTTCACTTTACAGCAAACACCAGACGATGAACAACGAAAGCTGAGGGAGGAAGAAAGAATCAAACGGGAGCTGGAAGAAATGGAGCTGCTGAAACAGGAAGAACTAAGGAGATGTAAGGTAACAGAAAACGAACAAGAGGAAAAGTCTGAAGATAGTGACGAAGACGAGTATGATCGGAGAATTAGAAAGCAAAATGTCGGTAAATTGCCACTGGAGAATAATGTTTTCCGTGTTGCGGAAATGCAAAAAGATATTTGTGTTAGCCCACAGAAACGACCAGAACAAAAGGCTGTAGTACAGAAACAACAGTCGCTAGAAGAAAAGGTACAAATAGAAAAGGCTCCAGAGCCGGTGGAAGTGATGCCTATTGATCTGAAGCCTGAAGAAGAAGACGAATACGAGGTCAAAATAAAGCAAAAATCCATTCACAAACTGGATATAAACCGGTTCACTTTACAGCAAACACCAGACGATGAACAACGAAAGCTGAGGGAGGAAGAAAGAATCAAACGGGAGCTGGAAGAAATGGAGCTGCTGAAACAGGAAGAACTAAGGAGATGTAAGGTAACAGAAAACGAACAAGAGGAAAAGTCTGAAGATAGTGACGAAGACGAGTATGATCGGAGAATTAGAAAGCAAAATGTCGGTAAATTACCACTGGTTAATAATGTTTTCCGTGTTGCGGAAATGCAAAAAGATATTTGTGCTAGCCCACAGAAACAACCAACACAAAATGCTGTTGTACAGAAACAACAATCGATAGAAGAAAAGGTACAAACAGAAAAAGCTCCGGAACCGGTGGAAGTGATGCCAATTGATCTGAAGCCTGAAGAAGAGGATGAATACGAGGTCAAAATAAAGCAAAAATCCATTCACAAACTGGATATAAACCGGTTCACTTTGCAGCAAACATCAGACGATGAACAACGAAAGCTGAGGGAGGAAGAAAGAACCAAACGGGAGCTGGAAGAAATGGAGTTGCTGAAACAGGAAGAACTAAGAAGACGTGAGTTAGAAGAGAACGAGCAAGATGAAAAGTCTGAAGATAGTGACGAAGACGAGTATGATCGGAGAATTAGAAAGCAGAATGTCGGTAAATTACAACTGAAAAATGTTTTTCCCGTTGCGGAAATGCAGAAAGATATTTGTGTTAGCCCACAGAAACAACCAAAACAAAAGGCTGCTGTACAGAAACAACAATCTGTAGAAGAAAAGGTAGAAATAGAAAAGGCTTCGGAACCGGTGGAAATGATACCTATTGATCTAAAGCCTGAAGAAGAAGATGAATTTGAAATCAAAATAAAGCAAAGAGCCATAGGAAAACTTGACATAAACCGATTCCATTTGCAGCAATCATCGGACGATGAACGAATGAAAAAGCAAAAAGAGTTAAAGAGAGAAGCAATTGTTGATGCTAAAGAGGTGCAGCAAGTTGAGGACAGTGACGAGACTGATCATCGTCTTAAAGAGAGGAAAGTTGGCAGATTGCCAGTAGAGAAAAACCCGCTTGCAGCTGCTGAACTTCGTGTTCTAGAGAAGCCCAAAACACATGACTTTAAAGAAGTCTCGTCCACCGGACAACCTGGGGCACAACGTTGGCTACAGGAACAAGCGGAATTGGAAAAAGTTCGAGAAGAAGAAAGGCGGAGATCCGAAAACAACGGAGAGATCGATGAACTTGAGACTTGTCAAGATGAAAACATGGATAAACCAAAATCAGTCGGGAAATTAAACCAAGATCGAATGAACCCATTTAAGAGAAGGCACGAGGTTGGTACGGAAAGAACGCGACAAGTTTTGGTCGAAAAGGAATCAGATAAAAAATCCACAAGTAATTTATATGAGATCGAAAACAAAGTAAGGACCGAAACTAATTTTGTAGTTTGTTCAAATAAAGAAAATAACGAGGAAAACCGCAGAGTTGGCAAGTTAAACGTAAAATGGATGGATGTGGTCAAAGATGAAACGAAAAAAGGTATAAACGCACATTCCAATCCAGCATTGCAACAGGAAAGCGAAGAGCCATCTCAAAACGATTTCGTGTCAGCCAAACAAGTTGAAGTAGCTGAGAGCACACCACCGATGACTGTGGATAGTGAGGATGCTGTTTATGAGCAAAAAAGAAAAAGTGAGGGAGTAAAGCCATTAGACTTCAACAAGTTCATCCAAAACACTAACCAAGATATGGAGGAGAGGAAGAAGCGAAAGCAAGAACTCGAACAAGAAAGACAGAGATTTGAAAGGCAGGAAATGGAGCAGCAGAGACAGGAACAGCTCCTAAGAAAGAAGCATGAACAGGAGGCGCCATTGAGAAGTAACGAATCCTTGGACGCTAATGAAAAGTTTGTAATAGAACCTAATGACTCGAGCAAGCATCCTGAAGGAAAAGTGTACGTAGCTGCTGAAGAAGACCATTCGGGAAAAAAGCTTGGAAGAGTTCATTTAGGGAACGTCAATGGATTTCCAGAAGAGGGAAAGGACGTCGAGGAAAATCGAAAACAAGGAAAGGTAGACCTTGGCATGTGGGCGGACATTGATCGTAATGCCAAAGGCAAGAAACAGAAAAACCCAAATACGGATTCAGCTGCTGCAATCGAAACCACCCTTGCTCTAGAAAATGCCTATCCAGAATCAGCTGAAACAAGGTACTTTAGATCAAGCTAATTTGCTTAGGAATCTTCCGTAATTGTTACCTTGTGGCTTTCTCGGCTACGGCGGTATCCAAAAGATTTTAAAATACATTATTAATACAGTAAGGTTTCCGTTTCCTTAAGTTTATCATCATCCGCATTTGTGTTCGAAATTTCAGTAAGATTTATTTTTCTCGAGATGAAAAATCACTTTGCTGATAATTTTATTACCAGTTTCAGGGTTGATGAGTACCCAGTTAGATTCAGCTAAAGATAGACTGGCTGTGATACAAACCTTTTTAAAGCAACCATTTGCTTAGAAAAAGTAAAGATACTTTAGTAATGAGTTGGTTAATGTACCCATCTCCCGACCTTTGGGGAAACCCGATGCCTGGTCAGCTTAGTTGGTAACGTGCCCGTATGCCGTGTTAGGGTTTGGGATCGAGTCCCGGCCGGACCTTCACTCAGGGTCATAAAACAACAGAGGAGAAGGTGCTGCTTTTGCTCTAACATTGCAAATGGTCAGAACTTCGTGTCCTCTTGGATACCAGTCTCTCGACGCACTATCGGGGGACTTAAAAGAACCCGCACGTTCATGGAAAAGAGTAGGGTAGTGATCCCGGTGTTGTGGTCTGTCTGTTTCACTGAGGGCATTTCTTAATGTTTCAAATACATGTGGCCGCAATAAGGGGACTATCTAAGACCCTCAACTACGAAACCCTGTATCTACTTGTATCGTGGCACTGAAAAGCCCCTTTCAGAGAGTTGTCATTACCTATTGTATTGTACCCCTGCCCTCTTCAACTGTTTGCCATTTGTCGTTTGTAATTGTTTTAAATCATCCTCATCACGTTTTTCGAATACGAAGAATGCTCTTGAATCAAGGCAACCGTCTCCTTCCTTATTTCAGGGGCAGTCAAAATGAAGATGAAAAGGAGTCCGAGGTTTGTATGGTCGAACATATTCCATTGCATTCTTACGTTCAAAGTGAACAATGTAACTGATATCTTTAGGAGTTTGTACCATTTGTAATTATAATAATAGTAATACTAGTAATACTAGTTGCAGCCTCTATTAAATACGTGGAAAACAGATGATAAAACTTACAGTCAAAAAAATTTCCAAGGCAAACCTAACCGCATAGCATAATAAAGCAATTAAAATTTTGGATAATACAATTAGACTAACATTTTAGAACCTAAAAATAGCTCTCTTTTAGTAAAACGTTTCCTAAACTATTCCGTGTCTAACTATGGAAGTTGAAAAAGATGAGACCTGGATCTCTGTGCCAGGGGAGAAAGCCGTGTAACGGCATTTGTCGTTATTCATAATGCCCTTTCATAAGCTTTGATACTTCTTCATAATGCCCTTTCATAACGTTTGATATTTCTTCATAATGCCCTTTCATAACCTTTGATACTCCTTCATAATGCCCTTTCATAACCTTTGATAACCTTTGATACTTCTTCCCTTTCATAACCTTTAATACTTCTTCATATTGCCCTTTCATAACCCTTGATACTTCTTCACAATGCCCTTTCATAACCTGATACTTTTAAATCATAATGCCCTTTCATAACCTTTGCCGGATACTTCTTCACATTGCCCTTTCATAACCTTTGATACTTCATCATAACGCCCTTTCATAACCTTTAATACTTCTTCATAATGCCCTTTCATAACCTTTGATACTTCATAATCTGCGTAATTGGTGTTATGGACAGAGTGTATCCAAGCATGAAGGCTCTTTTCTACAATCTGTGATCACTTTGTACAAACATTTGCCGGTTTATTACTTAACAGAGCGGTATATAATATGTTATTCTGTTTCGATTGTTCTATAGAAAAAGGTAAAGGTAACTTATAATATTTTACGTCGTTAGTTCCTTCAGCTCATACAGCTGGTATCAGTGGAAAACGATACTGCGTCCCTTTACCCACCTCCTTTGTCAGTGCTCTGTTTTTAACTCTTTAAGCCCCAAACACAACAGTGGACGTGTTGGTAAATTCTTCCAACTGAGCTCCATACTTTCTATATATATATAAGCAGTTTGAGAGAATTTGGTATTTCAACTTCCACAGATTAATCCACTTATCAATTCCTTATTTCTCATCACCAGTTATATTTTGTTTGAGTTTTGTAAGGAGAAGTTAGATGTTGATAAATTGCCTAGTGCTGAAAGGGTTAATTACTTTTATATAAAGCTAAAGCAACACAGATCAGAGGAAAGTCGAAACAGACGTTGGAGTCACAGACTTCCAACACAGAAAGCCTCGAGCGCAGTTAGCAACCGTGCTACGCTTGCCCCTTAACAAGTTGCTTGTCACTTAATTTGAAATTGTACATCTTTTGGAGGCTAGAATGTTTATTACCCGCAAAAATATTAGATGAAGTTATCAGTCTTTTATACCAGTGCCTTACTCGCTTAAATTATAACAAATTTGTTCGAATTGTTCACTTTGGTCACAGCGAGAGACGCCAGCGAAGGAAACTCCGGAAGACAAGCCTCGATGTGGTAAACTGGACCCGAGCAGGTTTGCTACATTTCAAATGGAACAACAGCGAGGAACAAGCGCTCTGCGTCGTTCTAAAAGTGAAACCGATACCTTCGAAACTCGTACACTGGATGATAGTGGAATCCAGAAGAGGATAACAGAGAGACCTTTGGTGCAGAAGTCGAGGCCAAAGAGTATAGCAGTTATGGATACAAAGAACTGGGAGACCGCTGGTCAGTCTACCCCTGCGCAAAAGAAAGTGGTGTTGATGGGGCGCGATGATGAGATGTCAGAACTCACCACTGATAATTCAACAGATGGTGTCATAGAGAGCCCAAGAAGGCATGTTAGATCAGTAAAAAAGCTGGATACAAGCGCCTGGGAAAGCAGAACCTCGAAAAGGAACTGATTTATGAGCTTAATAAGTAATAAGCACTCACTGCTTAGTAGTTTTGATGAAGAAAAATATTAATCGTACATACAGATTTACTTTGTATCCGACATTGGCGTTCATATCGGTATCACCAAAACTTATTCTAGAATCCTGCTTTATAAGCGGCCTTTAGAATATTACAACTTCTACAATGTGATCATATGTTACCATAATTTAGGGACGTACCTGCCTGTAAGCCTGGTAAGCACTCGCTTAAATTTTTTTTTACTTGAAATTTTGCAGAAATATTTATAGGTCCGAGGGTCATTGCACTATGAAAATTTGAACAGGTTTTGTCAAGAGTTACAAGTGAAGACCAATCCGTCCAAAATTGCCGGTTACCAAGCTTGTATCATTTACTTGTATTATGCATTATTAAACTTTGTTTTCAACTTGTGTATCCTAGCTTACAGGTAAAAACTGGTGAGGAACGCCCCTGTAATTCAATGTGCGTGCGTTCTTGTAACATGGTGCGTCTGCGTCAGTTGGCTCTGAGATCTAAAGTCGCCGTAAATTAACCCTTTAAGCCCCAAACAAAACAAATGACGTGTTGGTAAATTCTCCCAACTGAGCTCCATACTTTCTATATAAGCAGTTTGGGAAAATTTGGCTTTTCAACTTCCACAGCTTATTCCACTTGATCAACTCCCTATTTCTCATTACCAGTTATATTATTTTGTTTGAGTTATGTAAGGAGAAGTTAGATGTTGATAAATTGCCTGGGGCTGAAACGGGTAAGGAAATTTTAGGCAGCTTACGGTGTCTAAAGGCCTCAGGCAATAAACAGGGCAAAAAAAACTGACGTGTTTGTACAACTTGCGGCAGTTTTGTGCGATTTAAGGTAACTTTGTACTTATCCAAATCGGCGGTTTAGCAGAATTTAAGAAGTATAGTAAATTTAACTGCTGCAACAACATTCTTCAGTTTCATCATTTTTAATTGAAACTTACATGTTTCGAGGCGCCTCGCCTCTTCTTCTAGCTTTTCCATTAAGTTAAAGGAAGCCATGCATATAAAATGCATCAACCCTATTTTAAACCAACAAATTATGCATGTGGTTCTTTCCTTAAATATTTGATCACTTTAGTTTCGTACAACATTATTTAATATTCTATTGTCTTTAGATTGTATTTATATGTTTTCGCTTAGCTAACGGCCACACTCTGAAGAAGAGGCGAGTCGCCTCGAAACATGTACGTTTCAATTAAAAATGATGAAACTGAAGAATGTTGTTGCAGCACTTAACTTTGTACTTACGAAGAAACAGGACGGAAATCCGCCTCGTCACTGTGCGACTTAAATAAAAGTACAGGGCTGGTACAGAGTCTGGAGAACCAAACACTCTCTGGAAAGTTTGGAAAAAGTCTGGAAAGTAGAGCAAATGTCTGAAAAGAAACTCTCAGATTATTCCGTCTTGACTTCCAGTGGAAAAACAATCGCCGACTGCATAAAATTTTGAAAGCTATAGAATACCTAAAGCGGACACACCACCAGTTTATATAACTTTTGTCTGAATGTATTACTGACCTAATTAGAGTCTGGAAAATTGAGGAAAAGCTCTAGAAAAAGTCAGGAAATTGGTTTTTAAAGATCTGTTCGAACCTTGAATGCAGCTTTGTGTGCGACTTAGGGGCGTTAGTACTACTTCAGGCGACTTCGTGCATAGTCGGGCGGCTTTGGGTTTCGGAGTAGGAAAAGGCTGTCTAATTAACTTATATAATTACTTTCAATGCGATATCCAGATGTTACAATTCTATATTTTCAAGTCAAAATAGGATTCGGATAAGAAATAACTAGTACGCTTTTGCAAAATGTATTGAGTAAGGTTACGTAATAGTTCATGTATTTACTCGGTATACTTGTGCTAGGGCACTGACGGGTAGCTCGTTTGTCTGTTTCTTTGTTTTCCTTAAGAAATTATTTGAAACTATGCAAAAACCATGATACAATCACAACAATTTTTACAAGATTCCTACCTTAAATAATGCATAACTTGGATAATTTGATGAATTTGATCATTGCAACCAAAAATATTTTCTAATTAGTGCATTCAATAGCGGTTAAAAATAAAATATAAGACATGAAATTACGTGTTTCGCCTCGTGGAGAATTAGTTTCAAACTAATTATAAAACTTTCGTTGATAATATTTAGACCACCTCTGTATTTCACATGCAACGGATTATTGTCCACTGTTTTGTAGGAGAACAACAGAAACGTCTAACTTGTCTCGCAATACTGCATGCTGCGGAACAAGATGAAAAGCGATGTTGCCCGTTTTACCTCCCACGTGTACACAAAACTTTCCGGCCTCGCAACAAAGTGTGTTGCAAGTTGCAGAAATGTGTTGCAAAACTTGGAAGTCTGTTCTACTTTTTGCAACAAAATCTCCAAGTGCTGAACGTTTAACTACACACTTTTTTGTTGCGAGACAAGTTTTGTTCGTGGGAGGTAAAACGTGTAACATCGCTTTTCAAATTCTTTCGTAGCAATGTTGCAAGACGAATTGGACGTTTTTGTTGCACGAATTACCGCAGCTTAAGTAAACCTATAGTTAAGTAAACTTTTATCCTATAGGATACCTAAAGCACTCCTCTTTGGCCAGCTAGAGAATGGGAAGAGATCGCTAGGAAGAACAAGGCCCAGATACAAAGACACCCTTAATACAATCTCAACTGTGGAATGTGGGATTTCTGCAGATGCCTGGGAAGTAACTGCTCAAGAGCGCACAAGGTGGCGTAGTGTTTATAGTGAAGGAGTGAGCATATTCGAGGAGAAAAGAGCTACCAATTTCACAGATCGCAGGATCAAACGGAAGGCCAATTCCGCCTGCGTGGCAACAACTGTGTGCAAAGTGCAACCGAGTCAGCCGCTCAAGGATTGGGCTCATCTCACACGAAAGAAGTCATCGATCGTAGGATACTCGTGCGTCGTTATCAATGCGAGACTCCATCATCATCAAGTAAAACGTTCTGTTCCTGAGACAATTTACATGGTTGGAAGTTTCTACAAGAATACACAATGTTTTATAATTTTATTTCCCCCAATTTTAAAATGTTTTATCCTCTGATTTCCACACAAATCAGGAACAAGCAATGCTAGTGTTTTCAAAAATCAAGCAAAATCAAGAGGTTTGTGGAGTTGAAAAGTCGTGTGAGTAAATCATGTTTGTTGCAAGCAAATCCAATCTTGCGGCGTTGCGAATAGTGACTTCTAGCGTTTTTAGCTCGGTATTGGCAGCGAAGTAATCGAAAGATGTGTAACGCTCGCCAATGAGGGAAACCCATTCCATTCCCATATCTGATTATAAACTTCGCTGGAAAGACAAGAGCCGGATTTGAATACGTTGATCCTAGCGAGGGATGCTGGGATAACGTCACATCGAGAATCCTCAAGCCAGCGAGGGCTGCGTGCGAAACGTGGTGCGGTGAGTTTTTGCTGCGAGTTATTTCACGCTTTACAGGCATTTTTTTGGTAAGCAGAGCAATGTTTCAGCCTCGCGGCTTCTAAAGCATGTTTACTGGTATTAGAAGGTTTGCACAGCAGAGGGAGTTACATCAAGACGAACACTGTGATACAACAGCCAAACTTTACAAATATATTGGGTGAAGGATAATATGGTTACACAGTTATATGCCATGAACTATTTCCGCGAGCACTTCACTTCCATTAGAAACTACTAGTAATTAAGCTAGTCATTTTGAAAGAGATAATTTAACAATTGTTATTCTTTCAAATAGTTCACCGTGTAATTAGCTGCCCGGGGGTGAGTTTAGCGTGAGAAACTATCGCGTGGGAAATCTACTCTACTCCGATCCTCCCTCTGAGGTTAATTAAGTGGGTCTTCACAACCAATTAATGTTTTAAGTTTTCTGTGTATGTTAGTGGTTTCGTTAATCAACAGGAAAACAAGTCGCCTATTGAATTAGACAAATTTGATGTTCCTTTTTAAGTGTTACCGAAAAGCCCAAAAACTAGACCCAATATGAAATTTCTGGTTTCTCGTTCAGTTAGCTATTAGACAAGTAATTTATCTTTTGGCCTTTTAGCCAACTTTTATTTGTTGTTAAAAGGCAGAGAAGATAGATTCGAAACAAAGTAACCTAAAACAACTCGATGGATATATTGAAGTGCGAACGGTTACAGTTAGGCCGAAAGGTAGGAATTGCTTAATTGAGTCATAATTTCTCTACGGTAAAGGCTCGCCGTGATTCAGTAATGCAGACTATTCAGGAGTATTGCAGACCGTTCAAGACGTCAGGAATTTTTTTATTCTTTTTTCTTACCCTGTTTACAAACCTGTTTAGAAAAATGCTTTGAAACAATTCTCGCGTTTTATGTTGGCACCTTACAAAATGCAAACTTAACGCTTATTAAATTTCGTATCTTATAAAGGCGCAGTTACACTGTGCAATTTACCCAGCAACATGTCTCGCAGCGCCATTGCAAGACAAGTTGCTGAGCGATTGCGAAGTGTAACAGAGTCTGTTTCGCGATGTTTTTTTGTTGCGCAACGCGTTGCACGAAGTAGAATTCAGTTCTACTTTTCGCAACGCATTGCAGCAACTGACAACTCCATTGCACAGTGTAACACCCCTGCAACAATTTTTCTCTCATTTTTTTTTGCATATTGTACAAAAGCGCATTCGTGTATTTGGTATATATACAGTATGTATCCCCAGGCTACACCAGCCAAAACGTTCAGGCGTTGCGAGACAAGTTGCTGAGAAAATTACGAAGTGCAACAGCGCCCGCATTTCTTTAGCAACTTGTCTCGCTGAGAGAATGGCACAGTGTAACAGCGACTTTAGGCTAGTTTTTTTTGTTGCGTCGCACGAGTCGGGAATATTTATGCAATAATCTCAACACCTTAACATATCCAAATCTTAACATTCTCTTCAGCGACGGGTTTTAAGGAAAGAAAAGTCTCTCAATCTCATGTGTGGCACGAAAAACAAAAAGCAGCGCGGCCGAGTTGGTGTTTTTTTCAGTGTCATCATGGCGTCGGTTGAAAAACCTGTACTATAAAAGATCAGACAAAAATGCTGGAAATGGAACGAATGTGCGTGCGCAACACGATATTTTTAAGCGTAAGAAAAACTATAGAATGAACGAGTCTTCGAGTGAGTGAGTTTTTAAATGTGAAACGGATAAACAAAAATCATATCGTTCAAGCACCTTCCATGCTGAGTGTAACTCGGAAATCCTTCAAGTGCTTTTATTTCTTCTTTTCAAATACGTTAAAACGAATTTAATCGAAAAGAAGTCAGGATTTTTTAAACCCGAAAAGGTTAATCACATTTTAAATTATAAATCGTTTCTGATAAAGTGAGGATAGAATTTATTATTATTTTCTGTTTTCTTCTCGTTCCAACGAAGATTCGTTCATCTAAAACCGTGCATGGAAGCACTTTCATTTTCAGTTAATGAACTTTTGCGATTCTCTCTGCAAAACAGCGCCGTTCCGTTCGATGATCAAATCACAATCGAAAAGATACACAACGGCGTAATCAAAATCATTTCATTGTTGCAGTGAGAACCTATCGTTCACGGCTTCTAAATGGACGAACGATTTTTCTCACACTTTCCGTGTGAAGGTTTATGGTGTGTTTTCTGTACTATATAAATCAGTGAAATGGAACCGCTTTACTATTTATATGCTTTCCGTGAAAAGCTTTGGACTGTGATTGACCTAAAGTCTTTTGTTTGATTGCATTATGACCATAGTTTAAAAAGACTATAAATAAACACAACTCGTGTGAACACAGCAGTATTATAACGAATGCACCCAACAGTGACTTGTTGGTGTCAAGCTAAAAAGTAGTAATGTAATAAAATTTGTGATGTCAAAACTTAAGTTCCTCGTATACACATTAATTTTATAAGAAGAATCAGGTTCAACAAGATTAACCAACATACTCCTCTCAGTTTGCCCAGTAACTCATCTGGAAGAGCTAAGCTACCGAAACTAAGCCTTCAAACAGCATTAAGAGCCTAAGTGGCCGGCCCATTGGAGCCGGTGCTTCAGTCCGGTTTCTTTAGTGTTGAGCGGGTATTATAAAAGTCCTCGACTCTCCCTGAACGGAATAATAATCTATCGCAGGTTAGCCCCCAGCAGAAGCTGGTACTCATTTTACCGACTTTTAAAATAAGGCTGGAAAACTGAGTCATTTTTGGAGGAAAGAACTGGTCACGCAGTTTTTGTACCAGGAGGAGCAGGAGTTCGGACTCGTGACCTTGCGTGCTAGCCACATCAGTAAAGGCCCGGCACCTCAGCCAGATCTTTTACTGACTCAAGACGAAGTGTTGGTTTTACTTTATGCGTGTAATTCGCTAAGGATGATTGAAATATTCAAGTTCAGTTGACTTAAAATGCAGGAAAAACTTGATAGAAAAACAAACGAGGCTTGTTTATCAGCGAAAGCAAACTAGAATCCTTTACCAATCCAAATGTTTTAAATGTTTTAAATGTTTAAAGATATATATTTTGAAAACTTTTATGTGGAAACGAGGAATTTCAAGAAAAACTGAGGCTCATACGATTAGGCCCAAATTTTCAGGTGAAAAAATAGTTCTCTCGTATAACTGTTTTCCTAAGACATCTTTTTTTTTTAACACTGTTTTGGATCGTGACCTTCCAACCGTGTTTACAATACTTTGTGCTTTCAACGACCTAATAATTTTGCGCATAAATCCTCAAACTTAATTTGATATATGGTGCTTCAAGCTCAAGATATTCTCCATCCCTCCGTCATCAGATAGTTTTTAAAAGTTTCAATTTCTCATGACAAGAGAATCCCACACTGAGTGGGAAATAACTTCACAGTTGAAACTCAACTTTGGTTGTTCATTCCGTGGACGAATTTTTATACTTTTAAAGGGATACATATTTCTCCAGCGAATTTTCAACTACCATAACGTCAAAACAGTTTCTCGCGTACTTTTTTCAAACTGCATGCGACACCGGAAGATAACGATTCCCAAGGCAGACACTCCTGGATTTTGTTTGGTTTCCTGACAGAGTTAATGATCAGTAGCTGTTCATTAAAAAGCATATATTCTATCGTATTTCGAGATATTTCCATAGATTAATTTCTTTATTGATTTATCATATTCATTATAAACAAACAATCAGATATTATCAATTTTATAGTTTTGCGTTAGCGATACCTTTCCGTTCTATTCTAGATAATAAAATCTTCGATATAGATGGGTATCACGACTATACTTTTGGCGGTGTTCATAGTGAATAGCGAATTAAACAAATGAGGTTTGTCTATAACTATAAATGAAAAAGGTAAATCAAAAGTAAAAGTTGGTTGAGGTAGTGCAAAATGTTTCAAAATCAGTTATAAAGACTCAAATGAAATCAGGTAGAGGTTCATAAGATGTCGCGGCTTTAGGTAGTTTTACCCAAAACGTCACGAAACTGCTTTAAAATATAATTAAAACTACTATAATCTTCCTTGAAATTGAAATGTACAATCAATCTAATCTTTTTTTCCTTTTCAACAGCAAAATAAATTACTGATAAATTGTCTGGAGTATTCCCAGCACCAAACAATAGTTTAAAATTCCTTCACTTGCGAAGCTGAAATATTTAGCCATAAGGAATTTCCAAGGTATAATGAATTCAGATCTGTTTTATTCTGGAACGATAAGTGATTTTGATGTATGGATTTATCTTTGTCCTCTCAACAAGAGAAAATTAAACAAATGCAAATGTTTTTGTTGATCCGTATCCACCTACCCACACATCTGGGCGAAGGCCGGCATTTCGACGGTGCGCTTATGTAAGATTGTATACTGCTGCAAGCACGGCTCTAACACTGCATACGACACCAGTTGTAACTGACTTTTAACATCAGGCAAAGAGGTAAGTTACACTCGTTAGTTTTGACCAACAATTACAGAGAGATTTACTGAACTAGATATATATAATCAGGCACGGATCAATCCACTATTGACTTTATTTTTAAAAAGCAGTTGACCCGCATTAACTCTAAATGATCAGTTTCTGTGATAGATGTGACAACCTCAGCTTGTTATGCACTTAGCTGAAAAATATGCCAGTTAGGGATTTAACCTATATGCAAGTCCTGAAAACTGGACAGTAGCTAAAATAAAGTGTTTATTTTATTGGCGTGCAGATAAAAAAAGTTGCTTTTAAGTCATTGGAATTTTCAACGTTCAACTGAAATCAACTCTTGGCAAAGTTTATTTGACAAACTTTAAACACTCAGCATTTTTCCCAGTTTTAAGAGCGCAAATTTCCGAGCAATTAAAACACGAACGTTTAATTATTTGGTTATGGGGGACAACTGAGGTATTAGACCACACACTGGCCACATTCTTCCGAAATGACACAAAATTATTTGTTAAATCTCATAAGTCCTTTTACCAAAACTCGAAAAGATAATTTTTATAATCCGATGTCTTACAGGTTTACAACATAAAAGAAATCACATTAAATGACTAATAATTTCGTTCTGAAGCAACGTAATTAAAAAATGCGCCATTGTTTGTGCTTTGTCATTTTAAATGTGTTTTGTTGACTAACTATATTCATATACAAAACCGACTGAGAAACAATAAAATTTTATTCAAGCTTAAACATTCGTCAGCTGATAAATTGCGAAGCTGCCAGAAGTTTAGTGTTGATGTGCAGAGAACATCGCATCGGAGTGGCGTAGTGGTTGTATAACTCGCCTATAGCACCTTGTATGTGCCGCCCGGGTACGATTCTCCGGAGAAGGTGAGGTGTCGGCGTCGGGGTTTTCCCCGGCTACTCCGGTTTCCTCTCCCATCACAAAACAGTTGATTACGCTATTATCTAAGCAGTTTTAGGATAAGCAATTCTATTTGAGACTTCATAAAGTTTAAAGTGTAAATTAAGTTATAGCTTCGCGTATTTCAGCTTTCTCAAAGAGTACTTTTAAAAACGCTTGCGAAATTAGGCACACGCGAAACTCAGGTAATGCAACTAACATTTGTTTTCTATATCTGTGTTTATGCAATCAGTGAGCATGATTAAAAAAGGTGCGTAAACTGATTTAAATAAAAAGTTCAAAATCGCTAAAAGATTTAAATCTCCCAAATTTTCAAACGAACACAAACCATTCCCTGGAGCCTACGTGCCATTGTTAAAGGCCCTGGGGAAAGAGCAATAGCAGCTAAATTAAAGCGAAGTTGAAATTTTAATCAGTCCCCTGTAGAAGAACTTGTGGAAACAGTTCGAAAATTTAGGAGTTTTAAATCTTTCAGTGGTTTTTCACTTTTTGTTTAAATCACTTTACGCATTGTTTTTAATATTTTTTTCCTATTTTGATATCTTTTATCTGAACCCTGCCTCGGTAATAACGTTTCAAGTTTGGCAGCCTCTTCAACCAAATATAAGGTTCATGATTGTATATTCAAGTCATATATCATGACATTTTAGCATAGCGCGATGTATGCTTCATTTTCGTATTCGGTTACCTAGGTAAAGACCCAGCTTTTCTTTGCAGTAAATTGCGCTGTTCACAGATTAGGGAAGCCATTTTTTGTAGTGTATTCAGTGAAAATAGTTCGATAAAAATCAGTGCTGTAAGTAATTTAAAAACATAGATCTACAATTCCAAAATCAAAATTCTGCAGGAAAATTCTTCTTTGAGTTCGGTGTCAAATTTTTGGCCAATGGAAAAAGTCAAGCGAGTCTGTTCTAACTTTTTTGCTTTGAGTAATCTGATATTAAAATCTATTGTCAATAGCTAACTTCTATTTTGAAAGCAATCACTGGGTTTGATTTTACATGCGATAGCTTGAGAGTATAAAGCCGAAACGCCACTCAAGTGTAGGAGAGATCTAGCTTTCCGAGCACGCATACTTCAGTCATTTAGTTATAGAGGCTGGTACTTCAAAGTCGTACAAATTTTTTAGCTATGACTTCACACTAATTCATCTCAATACTTTTTATTTTTGCTAAGTACATGGCTGAATTATTTCAAACAAACAGCTCGCACTGAATGTGGTGACATTAATGCAAGCGCAAGAACAAAAAAACGTTTTCAATTAACAAGAAGGAACACAAAAGAAGAACAGAAGCGCGGAAACCTTTATTTGTTCTTTGTCATTTAATCTTATGGAAAGCTTCGAAGATTCGAGCGCATTTCTTTAGATCATTCATCCAAAAAGTAAAGATTATTTTTTATGAATAAATAAACTTTGTACCTCCAAACATAAAATCCTTAAAGTGTATATACCCGAAAAATAGAACTTTGTTTGTTAGAAAGGTTTTCGAAAAAGGAGAAAAATGGCGTTTATTTTATTGAAATAGCTCTTTTAGTTGCTGAGATATTGATTCTTGTAACAGCTCCTACTTTTGTTTTAGCTACGCGTGTGTGATGCACTACATTCACGCGATGGGAAACCTTTGTTAATTATGATATATATATATATAAAAAAATTGATGTTTTTCAAATATGCAAATTAGATAAGTTGTGACGTGATATCAGGGACTCACAATTGGATAGATCACAAAACAACAGTTATTTCTTGAAACTACTTCTTCAATGAACTTGAAACTTGGCATCAACTTAATACTCGTATAACAACATTTAGCTGTTGCCATGGCAACACATCAGTTGTGACCTCTTATTTCTAAAAATTAAAGTTTCCATTTTTTTCTATTGTCAAACATTTTCCACTCAAACAACGGAGTTGGTGGCATCAGCTGTGGTGGACGCTATGCATGATGCAGAAGAAAAGGTTTCTTTTATCTTTTAGTGCCAAAAACTTTTTTTTGCTTCAGAACGAAAAAGGGACTGGGGCCGAGAATGTTGTCATAGTAATAGGATAACAAACATCATTACACGTGTTTGTGTCAGTAAAACAACTCTGATATGTTTCAGGATCGTTGAACTGGTATTTCAAGAAATAACTGTTGTTTTGTGATCTATCCTATTGCGAGTCCCTGACATGACGTCACAACTTACCTAATTTGCATATATTATTTTTTACTTTTTGGATGAATGATCAAAAGAAATGCGCTTGAATCTCCGAAGCTTTCCATAAGATTAAATAACAAAGAACGAATAAAGGATTTCGCGCTTCTGTTCTTCTGTTCTTCTTTTGTGTTTCTTGTTGTTAATTGAAAACGTTTTTTTTTTGTTTCTTGCTCAAAAAGTTTTGTTATTTTACTTATTTAATAAGATTGAAACGAGCTCAAATTTTAGTTAACCGCTCCAGATTACTTAGAATTCTCACTAAACCGTTGAGGTTTTTGAATACAAAATCGATGCTGTTTCGTACTTCATGCGAATTTAACTGTATTGCAACTTTTTGTTTTATAAAAAAAA
>JAOEJH020434990.1:0-12180 GCA_025448215.2 Palythoa grandis
GCGCCTTACAATTTGAACATTTTATAACATATGTACATTACATTAAAAAATAAACAAATAATACAAACTATCGTTGATACTTGAAAAAAAATGAATAAATAAATAAAATTATAATAATAATAATCTTAATAATAATATATGTATAAATTTGAAAATTTTCATGATAAAACTATGGATATATAAAAGCTTGGTTGAATAAATAAGTTTTAAGATTCTTTTTAAAAATATTTATATTTGTTATGTTTCTTAGGTAAAGAGGAAGACTGTTCCAGAGTTTTGGTGCAGAAGCTGAAAATGCTCTGTCACCAAGAGTAGTATAAGTTTTAACAGAAGGAGGCATAAGTAACAGTTCATTGCTAGAACGGAGATTGTAGCTAGAGCGAGGTTTTACTGTAACTAAATTTATAATGTACTGAGGTGCTAGATTATGAATTGCTTTAAAAGCAACTAACTGTATTGTAACGCCACAACTGTTCGCTGTTCTCTTGTGGACTAAGGACTGGATTATGTCGGAACGATAACTACACAATTGTAGCCGCTGTAGGGCCCATGTATTAAAATGAGCTTGTTGCCGATTTTTCTGTGGGAGGAAAACCATAGTATTTGGAGATAAGCCTTCAGAACCAGATTGAGATTCAAAACTCACAACGCACGTGCTACCCACATCGCAGAGTTTTTTGCGTGCGGCCCTCACAGATCTAGTAACACACTAAAAACCTACGTAAGTAGGGTACCCACGTGTATACCGACGATTGGACCTAAACAAAAACTTGATTTAAATAAATATAAACCCATTAAAAGTCTTTTGCGAAGGAAGTGGTTTCTTATCTGCCTAGACATAGGCTTAAGTTCGCTCGACGGTTCAGATCGATTTCCGGGCGTGAATCGAATCATTTCTCCGTGATCAAGGCACTGATCGAGCGGGTGTCGCGCGTGGTGCATCAAATACTTATTCAGTTCACTCTATAAACAATAGCGAGCTGCCCAAAAAGTAGTTTCACTTAAACTTTTGACATTCGGTTTTATTATTTCTAGAAAATAAAATTAAATTGGCCTTCAAGAAACATTTCTTGAAAATGAAAATTTTCTCAGCGAAGTTAACATAATTCCCCCATTAATAAATAACAAACTGTACCTAAAAATGTTTGTTATCTCGTACATGATATATCTCATGAAAACGAACCATTTATTATGACTTTTTAGAAGATAGTTGCCAAGTTTATAATACTGTGTTGTCTCCTGCTTTACCAAGTCACAATTTTTTTGGTTTGATAACAAAATGTTATTATAAAATGTTATTATATCTTATAAAAACGAGCCATTGATCATGATTTTTGAAAAGACAGCTGCCAAGCATACAACACTGTGTTGTCTCCTGCTTTACCAAAAATCAATTGGTTCTGACGAAATCTACCCACGCGTGGAACACGAACTCGACACGAGGAACACACGAGTTAGCACGACTCAACTCGGGATGGACACAAGTGAAAATTTTAAAAAACTTCTTAAAATTCATGGCAAATTTTTGTTCTCAGTGCACAGTCAAATTATATTTTGAGGCCGTTTTTAAAGGAACTCTGCTGTTTTAAATTTTTCACCTTTGATCTATCTGGCATGGTTTTCGACTACCTTCCGCTCGCGCCTACTGCTCTCAGTTTACTAATTTTTGCCCAATTCATCTTCGAAATATTTTATGACTGGTCTTAATTTCACTTATAAAATGCAACTCATACACTGGTTAAAAATAAGAACATTGAAACACTTTGCTACCAAATTCCAGATTTATAAACCTTGTTGTTAGCTTTTTGTTACGAAAAGCTACTAATCAAATGGAAAACCATTATTTCTTAATTGCGTTCGACGAAGGAGAACGCATACTAATCTTGCTGTTGCTCGCGGGCTCAATCCTGATGCCATCTTTCGTTGAGCGATAATGCCTCGATTCCATGCTATTGTACCGCGGTGGCATGCATACGTAAACAAAGTCTCGCGAAAGCCGATTTTTAGCAAAAATACTCGACAATTTCAAGAAAGCCAAATATGTGTGAAAACATATTAGGAAGAAAAGAAAACCTGTAATTTTGGTGAAATTCTGTATCGAATCGATTGAGAAAAGAACGATTAATGCAGAAAAAAGGTCGATGATTGAAGCACACGCTGTAAAATGCACGAACAGCATTTTGCATATTTGAGAATAGAACTGATGATAATTCATTTAATAACACAATCAATCCCATAGTTTTCAAGGTTGGCAATGGGAGTTGCACAGGGAGGCTCACTGGAGTGAAACACGTCGAACGCACTTCACTAATCTGTGATTACTTCTAGTTTTTTTTTTATATCCAAAATCAATTCGTTTTCTTTGTGTTCGATACGTTTTACTCGGGCTTTTATACTCTATTCACACCAACGCTTAAATATGTTTTAAAGTTGTTTAACTAAACAGGTTTAAAAAATATTTTCCAGCACAGCAACACTTTTGGCTCAAACTTTGTAGCAAACAGTTCTTTAAAATAGCCATGTCCCATCCAAGTTGGATTCAGTCCTAAAGATTATTATGCTTGCTAGTTACAAGAACTTGAAAAAGCCAGTTTATTTAAATATGTTTATGTGTGAATGTGGCATTAGTGTTTTCCCTTGTGTACACTCTTTTTTTATAAGAACCTTTTTTATAAGAACATCAGGCTGAAAATCAGCCAAAATTTAAGAACATGCTAAGAACACAACCGAGGCTGAGGAATGGCCGAGAACTTTATTTTGTTACATTACGACATAAACTCATGGAATCGGCAAATAGTCGATAGTGCAACATTGTTTGCAACTAGAGTAAAATATATGGAAATTTTACAAGAACAATTTGCAGGACTCATTATTTTCTCTTTTACTGTATCTACTCGTATATCAAATATCGAAGCTTGTAACTTCTTTATAACTATGGCTTATTAAGATTTAAAGCTGTTGCCTCGAGAACTTGGGATAAGATCCCACGTGCAATAAAAATATTGCCCCACAAAAGATTCAAAAAAGAATACAAATTATTTCTTCTTGATAATCAGTAACGTAACTATGTAAAATTGCCAATACTTTCCCTTAATAACTCACTTTCAAAACAATATCACTTTCTTCCCTTGATTCCATTCCTGTAATTTTAACTAACATTATTACTGTTGCTCTCTGCTTAGCCTGCTTGCTATTTATCATCAATTTATTCCTGCTCCCTATTAGAATAACTAATCGTTAACTGACCTTTTGCCTGTCAAAATTATGTCTTATATAAGATTGTATTATTATTGTAAAAAGTGCAAAAATAAACAAATCTGAATCTGAAATCTATAGATACACACTCAGTGTAAGGACAGCAGCCAGTCACTAAATTTTGTTTCATAAACTAAACACGACAAGTACGTATGATTATCTTAAGAACATTTTAAGAACATTTGGGGCTAAAATCCCCAAAATATTTAAGAACATTCAGCCTCGGCCCAAAGATAAGACGTTCTTATAAAAAGAGTGTATTTTTAAAAACCTCATTCGATTCTATCAGTAATTCACGCAATTCTTCCGCAAAGTCAACGAGCAATTGTTTGAAGAGTGTGACAGAACAGAAAAATTCTTAAACAAGACTTCCAGTTCTCTTTGTTTTGAGCTTCTCAGTGTTCTCATATATATGCACTGATAAAACATAGTTTTTAAAACAAATTTTTCTTATAAGGTTTTCTGCCAATGAAAATTTCGATAAATCGCGCGTATAAATTTAACATTTCAGCCAATCAGTGATCATCGTGCTTTGCCATGACAACTTTCTCCTTTGCAGTTGTATTCGTGAAAATTCTGTAGTAAAATATATAAACACATTTCAGAGAATACTTTTCAATAATTGAAGATTATTTTATCTTTCAAAAACAAGGATGCTGACGAGTTTTATGAAAGAGTAAAAGAACACCAAAAAAGGATAGAAATCGATTTGGGGTTTGTGAAGCCATTCGTCGTGAAAGAGAATGAAAACTGCTCGTTTGAAATATACATCTTCAAATGGTCGAAAGAGACTGTGGTTTCTATAATAAAATTAAAGCGAATATTGCAAAGTCGATTGGAGATGCGGAATTCATGTTTTCTTATTCAAGTTCAATACCTCCCTAGTTTCGCTTGTTCTCATTCATGAAATATGCGAACTTCAATACTACTACTAGAAAATATATTCTATAACTTCGCGTGCCTTTTTGTTATTCGCTATTTATACGACAAAAATAATGTTTAGTGTCAGTCCGAACCAAAACCAAGACATCGAGTGGGCGGTTTGTAGCTTATGATATGCACATGTCAAAGTCAAAGATTTAAAGTTTCGTATCGTAATTTGTTTTAACCTCCAGTCAGCCATGTGAAAAAAGAAACTCAATATTAACAAAAACACAGCCAATCTCACTTGAACTTCTTTATAACTGCAGTGGTTTTACACGGAAATTTAAAAAGCCGAGTTTAACCTTAATAACATCTGTGCTTTCAAGACTTCCGGAACTGAGGCAAACTAAATATGGCAGGTTCGAACAGAACAAACACTACAAGACAGATAAAGTAAAATTTGGCAGCATAACGCGGAAAGATGATATGTAGACAACACGATTCATCACATTCATCTTACGCTTTCCCTCAGTTTCAACAAACCTTATCTGTACTGTGAATAACAATAATAGCCGCCTACGCCATGCGCAGCCAAATTTTAAGACTGAAAATGTATAGCAGAGAAACGAAGAGCAGTAAAAAAAATAACGAGTTAACAAAAGGCGACTCACTCGCACTTTTGTTGCACTCAGAGTTTATTTTTTTGCAATAATTTTATCATTTTCAGAGAAACAGCGTCTTACGCCAGAACTTCAAAGAATGATAACAATGCAGCGCGGGTCGTGCATGACCAAATTTAATGAGATGTTAATGACTGAAGCTCGCTGGACTCATTGGATTATTACCGAATTCATGTAAAAGTACTTGCACGTGAACTTTGCACTACCACGCTTTACAGCAGCATCGTTTATTGCTGGTGATCTGCGACTGCGGCAACGCTCTGTTAGAACTTCCCTCGACAATTTTTGATGCCACTTAGTGGTTTTCTTCAGTCACAAGCCGAACTTGTGGAATCTGAACTATCATTGATTGGAGTTGAATCTAACACTGAACACGTCACGAGGTGCTAAAACTGTGACAAGAGAGCTGACGTATTTAAAAACAGACTTCTTTATTTTCAAACTTCACTGAGCGTTCGCCCCTAAATCAACATTAATTTGGCTTGCGTTTTTTCAAAAAAGTAGTTTTTGTGAGACCAACAACAAGGAGATACAACACTTTTTACCCTCAACACCTTAAGATGACGAACATGGCAACTGAGCCAGGTGAGAGGGAGACAATAGATTGTGTTGGGGCGCTGTTTTTCATACGATTTCACAGACTTACCATTGATTTATCAAACTCGGTTTATCGTGTAGACTTAAAGATGTTATTGTAGTAGTTTATCTTGTTGTACAGTTTAGAAAAGTATTCACAGTCGGGGATTGTTTCTGATATACACTATATAGATTTTCTATGTTTATTATGGTAATTGACCACGTTTTCTATCGTAGACGAAAACTGAACCGGTTTTCTGATTCTCGGTGTTTCTTTCTTTGTTAGCGGAGTTAACGTATCGTGAAGACAAATCCACTGATTTACTCGCACCAAGAGGAAAAGATGTGGAGTACGAACCAAAGGAATGGAGAGCTAACGGCCAGCTATCCGTCGAAGACGAAAAAAACCGGGAAAGCTGGGGACACAAAGCGGAATTTATTCTGGCGACCATTGGTCTTGCTGTAGGACTGGGTAACGTCTGGCGATTTCCTTATCTATGCCAGAGAAACGGAGGAGGTTGGTACTTGAAAACTATTGGAAAAATGATAAATAGAAACTTGCTACTTTTCATAGTATGAATCTGTTTTGTTTACTCTTCGAAAGTCAGTGAATTGTCGTGGCGGGAAAATGGCAAAGTTTATTAACAGTCAAGCTGGTCACGTCTATTTTAATATTTTGACGGAGCGAGAAACTACACTACCATCTTTTGTTTTTAACACGATTCAAAAGTAGACATTCTGTTTCGTCAATGAAGCGGGCATATTCCTTCTCTGATTTGTTTTGTATACGTACGTACGTAGCACATGTTAATTTAATTCTAGAAAATACCCCCCATGGACAACTAGCCTCTAGTGATAGTATTTTCACAGAGCGAATATTAAACGTTAGCAACAGAAAATTACTACGAGACTCGTTTGCGCTTTATTCAAATGTTAAGTAAGATTCATTTCAATATGTAATATTGTTTTATCACGTGGGTTTGTCATTGAAGCTCTTCTCAGAGCATTTCAGCTGGTGGGAACGCCAGCGTGGCGATTGACCAAATCTTTTTAATACGATTGTTTGATATTTATATCTTGTGTCACGCCAACGATGCTTTCGCCATTTGGGAGCCAAGTGCAGGTTTACCTGCTTCACATTGAACAAAAGCGTTTTGGAAGAAAGATAAAACGCCACAGGACGCAAATGCAAAGTGAAGCAATATTTTAAATGTGTTTCTCGTGGTCATCTCACCGTACCGGCCTCAGGCCTGTTGAGAAATAATGTTGGTCGCCGACTAGTAATGGTGACATTATACGAATTCTAGAGTATCACGATTGGCAACGAAGTAAAAATAGCTTTAAAGCTATATTGGATCGTCAGTTGTCGTGTATCGAAGTATGGCAATGCTGTGCGGTTTGTTTGCATAAATTTGTGAGTCGTTCGAGTGTGACATTAGAAATTCTTAGGCTTAGCCAAATTTTTATTGACACTCGCATCCAGAACGCGGAAGAACTTTTTAATTTTCTTTTCTATTTTCATATAATTATCAACACTGTATAATCAGAGGGGAAGTTTACAAGATCTACTTTCATGAAATACTTTGGGTAAAACTGTATCACTGAGTCGGCTGAAAAAAAGCCAAAAGTATGAAACTTCATCAAACCGTAAATGTAAATTCGAAAACTAATTAAGTTTTTATGAACAAAGACCACAAGCTGTCTAGGAGTTACGCAGTTAAAATTTCACTGTAAAAGTTGAAACCGTTATAGAACCTGAATTTGTATCATTTCGACAAGTCACTATTCAACATTGAATTTTCTGAAAATATTTTGTAAGTGAATTTGTAGGTTGATACAGGAAACAAACAAGCTTCAAATAGCCTTTATTGCCGGTTTTGCACAACACTTGAGTAGACCCTCCTTTAAAATTTATGATCAAATGGTTTATATTTTTCAACAGCTAAGATTTATGCTAATTTTGTCATTTTTTGTGTCTCAAATCTTATCACCATGGCAAGCTTTTAACAAAACACCCTCACTTTTATATTTAAGGCTCATTAATATTAAAGCAGTACTCAAAGAAAACAAGAATGGGATTAATAGTGCAAATCTTGACTAAAGTTAATGATGCTTTAATTTCATGTAAAGAGTTTTTAAGTTTGTCTTTTTTGCAGTGTTTGGATAAGAAATATAAAACAATCTATTACACTACATACCAGGGTAACTACATCACTGAATCACACATGTTGTTGTAGTATTTTTTAGCTAATGCAAAATTATTAACAAATGACCACAAGTGCTAATGACTCTTTGTTTATCACCTATTCTGTATGTAGTTTTCTAAATCTAACTGGTACTGTGCAAAAATGTGCTGCTACGGTTAGAGCACAGAATGTCATCTTTCACTGTTCTAGTCATAGTAATGACATACTGGGATCACTTTGTTGTTTTCACTGTTACTGCAACAAAAAGCTCCATGCACATAAATATGTGCACATTGTTAATGTGAAAATTTTTGAAAAAAGTTTTTTACTCTCACTAACTGCAGAAGAAAATTAAAATTGTGTTAAAAATTAGTAATTTAAACATCATTGAAATAATTGAAATTGCTATTCTATAAGGTGAAACTAATTGGACAATAACACGACTTGTGGAGGTCAGATAGTTTATTTGTGGCCAGAGTACCATTGCTTGTGCTCGAATGCAGCAAGAGTGCAAATGATGCCATGAGGGCACAAATAAACTATGTATGTGCCAGACGAAAGTCGTTTCATTATCATTATCATCATTACTTAAGGCCAAATCATCCAAAATTTTAAACTTTTTATTGAACATTTCTTGTCACAGACCAAATGGTAATTGTGCGGGCTGCAAATATATTTACCGCCTGCAAAAGGGAATGATTTGGAGAGGGCAGGTCATTATTTGGCTTCGCATGGTGATGATAATGTGACATTTTCATGTGTTATGAAATTTTTCTCATTCTTTGCAAAATACACCAATTATTTATTGTAAGGAAGATTACTGAACATGAAAAGATGTCCATGTCCATAACCTACATCAGTGTCGCCTGTGTGTTCTAGTTTGCCAGCCTCCTGTTCCTTATCATTTGGTAAACATTTCCTCTTACCAGATAAGACTTCTAATATAGATTTACTTGTCATAACAAAGATATTTTATCGGTGCTTAGACAAAAAAAATTATACGACCAATCTATCATATCAGCACAAAAATGCATAACTAATTCTGGGTTTTGTATTGGAGGTCAGGCCTTCAATATTAATGTTGCCTGGCTGCTAAGTTACAAATTAAGCAACACTGACTGACCAATTGAAATAGAATTTTGTTTTGTTTTGTTTTCAGCTGATTAACTGCAGGATTTTATGAAAATTGAACAAAAATAGGAATCAAAAACAATAAATTTATTTAGAAAGCAAAATCAAATTTATTTCTGCTCTGTGTCCCAGGGACGCATTGCTTTCTGTAGTTTGCATTTTTCAAATTATTTTGCATAAAAATGCATGTTTTTTGCATTAATGAGATCCCTGTAAATGCCAAAATGTATAATCCCCTCTCTAGTTCAAGCAGCTATAGCAATTGCCAATACCAAATGTTAACAAATTCAACTGCAGTGCAAATATATAACAATTTACTCAAAAATGATTACCTAGAGCAGTACTTCTTAAACAGAGTAAAATTTAAAAACTTAATTGTGATAGCAGAGAGCTTTGGAGATGATTTCTTCCACTGACAGATACATTCAATGTGCTCATAAACGCTTATTATTAGGATCATGTGTGCTGTAGGTAGTGTCAGGTCAATATAGCGGTTCATGTTCATGTTCGATATCTCAGTCAACATATGTATCAGTAGAGGTATATATCTGTTGCAAATCTTTTGATATCTTGAAAGAAAAATGTTGATATTCACTGATATATGTCACAGACACCTCACCGACACTTCACTGCTACTTAACTGAGATGAGCAGGGCTCGACAAAAACTTGAATTCTAACTTGCCTGCATTTAAAAAATTCATGGTTGTTAATAATTCATGAGCCACTGACAAAAAGAACGTTTTAATGATACATTTCTTTCCTTCTGTTCAACATTTTTCTAAAATAGCATCAAGGAAAAAGCCTCGCGAAAGTGCATAAAAGATCCGCTAGTAGGTAATTGATTTTCGCCATTCAACTGAAAAACTGTTTTAAAAGATTGCGTGGCTAAAAAACGATAGACATTTTTCACAGTTGAAACATCATTACCGAAACAGAAGTTGCCATTTAGTTGACAAAGGATTTTAGCCAGGCGCTTGCCCATCAGGCAAGTGATCATGAAAAGTTAGTTGCCTGAGCTCAAAATCTACTTGTCCCGGACGACCAGACAGTGGTTTTTTCGAGCCCTGATGAGTCATCTATCGGCCAATTATATCAGTCAAAATCTGGTCGATGGTAACCTGAAGTAGCATAGAATTTGTGAAAGAAATTGGGTAGTTTTAGTTTTTGCAGATATTTGCAAGTTTCTGATCAGAAAATGGAGAAAATTGTCTCATTCCGCCAAAGGTTAGTATAGTATCAAGTTAGCGTTTTGGCTGTAAATTTCTGAGAAAACCAAATTGCAGGTTTAGCAAATTGCTTTCAAACATTGAACTGGCCTGCTCGACGACAGCTAAGCCACATTGTAACAAAATTGAATAACTTTTTTAATTAAAAGTTAATAAATTAAAGTTTAAAAATTCTCCAAGTACTGTGACTGTTTTTCTTGCAGTTTCTTGTCTATATGATCTTCTCAATAACTGTCACTTGCAAATTTTAATGGATCAGCGAGGTTTTGTGGGGACGGTTTTATGACAAATAGAGTTCATGTTGTCATTTATCTGTTCAATTACAGATCATGGATAACGTTGATTTTGTTGAGAAAGAGGGAATATTCAAGGGGAGGGTAGTTACCAAGAGAAATGAAGATTAAAAACTGATGCTGATCATTGTCATGTGCTTTACACGAGAGTAGGAGGTGAATAGGTAGTGACCGACTTTTGACTGATACTTAACCTCTAATACACAGACATCTGACCAATAGATTACCAGCACTTGACTGAGAGTTCACCGATACCTGACCGAGATACAACCAATACTTCACTGACACTCAAGGTGCCACATATCGACCACCTGTCAGTGAACATATCGACCGATTCTGAATCAATTCTTAGACTGTATGTTTTCAGACTGTTGACCAACCAGCCACTGATATATTGACTGCTATATCGGTTGATCTGTTGATAGATCAACCAATATATTGGTCAATGGTCGGTCGAGGTATCAACCGATTTGTCGGTGTATACTACCTATAGCACACATGATCCCATTATTGTTCAACATCAGGCAGCCGTAAACCCGAAGTTCTAAACAAAATTTTGAATTATGGAAGGCTTTAAACTCTATTGTACCCCATCATATTTCAATTTTGGTCAGAGCTGTTTTATGAAGATTTCTTATTTACTATTAAATACTCAAAGTCTAAGTGGATGAATCTCCAAAAGATGAGTGTAAATTGACAAAATTTGATTAACTCTGTTTAAGCTTAACATTTTGGTCTCCTTACCTTTAGGAGCTTTCCTGATCCCTTACGTAATCTTCATGGTGATTGAAGGTTTGCCGTTATTCTTCCTGGAGATGAGTATTGGACAGAAGTTCCGAAAATGTGCCCTACTATCATGGAAAGAGATCCACCCTGTATTTTATGGCCTGGGTGTGGGCATGTTAATGGTGTCCATTATGTTGTGCCTGTACTATGTTGTCGTCATTGCCTGGTGCTGTTACTATTTCTTCATCTCATTTACTTCACAGTTGCCATGGCAAAAGAGCCTCCTCTGCAGAAATTATGCACCCTATCAGTACTTGAAGAACGAACTCGACTCTTGTGCAGCAAACCAAACTTGCAAAAACAGCACCACGTATACAATGCTTGACAAAAATTACTCAAACTTCCCAGACTGCTGCGTCCGTGACCCTCCCCAGTATTATTTTTACCATCACACCCTGCAGATCTCCCCTTCCATTGATGATATTGGTGTCGGTATCAATGGAAAGTTGGCCGGCTGCCTTCTGTTTGCATGGGTCATCACATACTTGTGCATCGTCAAGGGAATTAAGTCCAGTGGAAAGGTACTCATCTGCATAAACATTCATCTTTGACAGTATGTCCACAGCAGGGCAATCATCTTTTATTTTTTTCCACTTGTCCATTGGACAAGTGAGACTCAAGTTTTAGTAGACGTCCGAAGGGAAATTTTACTTGTCCAATTTGTTGCTTCAGAAACATCATAGCCTGTGAGCAGGCCCCTCTCAGAGGGAGGACTGGGGAGGAGAGAAGAAAAGAAGGGCTTGCACGGAAGGTACACCAAAAGCCATTACGCCCACCTTCGTCTTGTCAATTTCATCAACCAATCAGAATGCACTGATCTGTCATAACAATTTTTCTCTTGGGAAGTGTTGGGCATTTGTTGTGCAGAACTTTCAGACAATGTCAAAAACTACACCGAAAAAGGTTACATCCGCTGTTTTTGAATGACTAGTACCACAAATTTTTATAGTGAAATCACGAAATTACGAAGTCGAAGACATTTCTGCAAAGACAGAGAAGCGATTCACTCATTAAAGTAGTACTTTTAAAGACGAATGCAACTTTACAAAATTAAATGATACATATATTTCCACGATTTCATTTAATGCTATCAGTATATCAGTAATTTAACACACATATTGAACAGAAACTGGTTTCACTATCTGTTTTAATATGTTTTAAATTTGTCTGTTGATCCGGCTG
>JAOEJH020435926.1:0-12170 GCA_025448215.2 Palythoa grandis
GTCAACATTTTTAACTTTTAATTTTTGATTTTTGGTCTGGTATAAAATATAGGTATTTCAGTGAAAATCCTATTATATCAAGTAATCATTCGACTAACCAGTTTCTTTCTTTGCTATTGTTATAGTGCTGGAGACAAGGGACAGGAGAAGGTTGACATAGGCCTCAACTTTAAGTTCTCTAAGCAGAACAGAGAGGTTAGTCCTTAGACATGTAGACATTACACACATTGCATCTTTTCCCATTTCATTCTCACAGCGGTGTCACCACTTCACCTCAACTTTAAGTTCTCTAAGCAGAACAGAGAGGTTAGTCTTTAGACATGTAGACATTACACACGTTGCATCTTTTCCCATTTCATTCTCACAGCGGTGTCACCACTTCACCTCAACTTTAAGTTCTCTAAACAGAACAGAGAGGTTAGTCCTTAGACATGTAGACATTACGCACGTTGCATCTTTTCCTATTTCATTCTCACAGCGGTGTCACCACTTCAGCTCAACTTTAAGTTCTCTAAGCAGAACAGAGAGGTTAGTCCTTAGACATGTAGACATTACGCACGTTGCATCTTTTCCTATTTCATTCTCACAGCGGTGTCACCACTTCACCTTCGTTTTGGTTTATTCACTCTACACTGAGTTTACTTTTGTTTAGTTTAGTGTAGAATCCGAGTTTGTACACCTGGAAAATTTTGCTTCCTGGCCCCGGTTGTTTAAAGGGTGAATAACAATAAGCTATCCGCCAGATAAGTATCATCTATTTTCAGCAGTGAAACTTTAACAGAAGTTGTTTGAAGCCACTTTGCCCATTCTTTTAGGAGTTTTCTATTCCCTAAACAGCTAGGGATAGATAAATCAACAAAAAGCAAAACAATCTGGGATCAATGCTTGAAGATGATTTCCACTTATCCGGCGGATAGCTTATTCACCTTTTGAACAACCCAGCCCTGGAATTTAGGGAAATTTTAAAGACTGGGATTCATGAAAAACAAGATTCAGTTTGTTTAATTACAACTTGGAAAAGTGTCGGATTCCTTAGAAATAAAATGTAAAAAATGACAAGGGTTAAATTTTAGGTTTAAGGTTTATCGAGCTTTATCCCACTAGCAACTCTCACAAAAACCTAGAATTTCTGAACCTCTGAACCTGTAGTTGAAACCCCATGAAGTAGCCCTAAGTTTAGGCGCTATTCGTTTTCTGTTTTGAGCCAGTTACGGAAACTCGTTTGAAGAACCCTTTTCGTTTTGCTTATTTTGAAGAGTTGACGTGATTGATGTAATGCATTCATTTTCATTGACAGTTGTGGCAGTTAAATGTAGTCAACCGTTAAACATGTTCACTCGGACGTTTAGATTATCTTGAAGTTTAGATTATCTTGAAGGGTTTAATATAATCTTTTGGTACAGGTACTTGGTTGTGCACGGAGAACAGAAAATGGTTGGACATATTCCCCGACTGCAGTCAAAACTGTATCGGAATACTTGAGAAAGTAAGTTTTGCTCTTTTCGGATAAAGTTTTTAAAACTGTCTTTCTTTTTGCTTATATTGCTTGTAGGATGCAAAGAGTTTAAAAAGAAAACATAATTCTCTTTTAAAGAACCTGAAATCATTTTGTCATCAAGGAGGCTTGAGTTTTAATTCATTTAATCACTGTGACAGTAGAATAGAGTCACCTCGTGGTTCAGGAAGAATGACGGATTCATTTTTTAAACAGAAAAGTTACCAACTCTCTTCTACAAAGAGGAGTTTATGAAAATTAACCTTATAAGCTAATTCCTTTTACGAGCCTAAGTGGCCCATTGTAGCCTGTGCTTATCTCCAGTTGCTGTAGTGTTGAGCGTATGAGAGTCACTGACTCCCCCTGGATGGGACACTAATCCGTCGCAGGCTACCCCCAGCAGAAGCTGGTACTCATTTTACGGACCTTGTAAGGATGGAATTGAAAGCTGAGTCAACTTTGGAGGAAAAATAGGTCACACAAATGTTCAACACTCGGCTTAGCCGGGGTTTGAACCCGGGACCTTTGGACTGGAGATCTCACCACTGCACCAACCATGACGCCTCATAAGCCATTTCCAAATTACACTCCACTATCAACTCGAGGCCATGTTTTTCTTGATATCAATAGTAGAATTCGGAAAAGACATATTGATTTTGTTCACCGATTGAATCCTTCCTTTTTTCCGGTTTTTTTTGTGTGTTTTTTGCTCAACTGACTTTCATCAACAGTTAGCTTTATGATATATACATTTATGATCCGTTTTTGATTATTATTTCCACTTTGTTTATTCTTTAGGTTTCCTGATCTGTTTGAAGCTCTCTCTACTTCAAATGCTGAACGTATCTTTGAAGAGGACGTCCTATCTCGGGATTCTTCAAGGTAAGCAATTATAAAGAGCTTTCGGAGATTTTTGGGAAAATTTTCTGCGCAGTTAAATTGAAACTCATCAGGGCAGCCAACCTTTTCCTTTCATGGCCGTGTTTCACAGTGCTCGAACTTTCACCCCTTGTCCTAATTCCTAATTTGGGGGAGTCCGTATGGCCGAGTGGTAACGCTCGCGCCTCCCACCTCTGTAGACCCGGGATCGGTTCCTGAGCTCGCATGTGGGCTGAGATTTTTCGATCTCAATCTGACTCTGGGGGGTTTTCTCCGGGTACTACGGTTTTCCTCCCTCAGCAAAATCGAATCTCAGTTGATTCCACCTGGCTATGATGCTGTCTGTGCTTGTAGGTCATGCATGGATCGTATCTGGGGCCAAGTGCCTAGCCAGCAGCACAGCTCCTTCGATCCGACCTCGCTGAGCTGCGCCCTTTGCAATTCAGTCTTTGACTGCGAGAAAGGGTGATTAGCAAGCCAGGTATTATTATTATTATAAATGAGCTTTACATTATATTTCATTAAATAGAAAGTAAAACTGATATCGAATGGAACCCTTTGAGCCCCTGAATACCAGTTCACAGATGTTTTACCCAATGAGCTACAGGAAAGGCAGTTGGAGCTGAGCCACTAAACATGGCTGTATTAGAAGGCGCAATGTTTACTTTATAGTGTACCGGATGCATGTATGCGTTTTCTTCGTTGCCTAGCATGTTTTGTGAAAAACGAACAGCCCTGATATTTCCAGTGTATCCGTAGAGAGTAAGCTCAGTGGGTTATCTTTGAAGGAATCATTGTTATATAGTTATGTTATTCCTCCTGGTTTTAGCCCTGATACTTCATCTAGCCTGGCGGATGTGACAGACTGGTTAAAAACTCTTCCTACTCATGGGCTTGAAGCTGTGACGTGTGGAAGCACATCACTCGACGAACCCGTGGTAGAGGCTATAGAGAAAGCGGTGAATGAGGTGAAGACGTCACAACGCCATTCCAAGACCGTTAAAGTTCGTGTTCGACCTTATGTTCTCTTCAGAGTAAGTTAAACATCCCTGATTATTTTCGTTTTTATTATACCATGCGCGGTGCCCTATCAATGCAAGTATTTTCTTTATGGTAACTTTAAAGCAAAGAAAAGCGGAAGAGAGCTCGTGTAACTATTTTTTTTGTTCTAGAAAATGTAAGAAATGGCTCTGAGTTTCAGTTTCAGGTTTTAGGTTTTACTTAAAAACCAGGCCTTGATTTGCTTAAAATTTTTCGTTAAATGTATGCATAGAAGTCCAGGTGAACTGCAGTGTAAGTAGATTGACAGAGATCTCGATAAGTTGCTAAGGATATTTCCTAAGTTCCTCTCCCATGGGAGATTTTGGTATCTGGTAATGGTCGAAGAGTAGCCGTCGATCTTGTGTTTAACTCCGTATGCCACCTCCAAATACTCAAATACGCTATTTCTAAATTAAGGTCCACTGCTCACAAACAAAACTCGAGTCGAGGCTAGATTCTCAAAACTAAAGTAAATTCATCAGAAGCCAACACTTTGATTCAACTTGAAGGTTTTGTTTGTAAACATTGGAGCACAAATCGTTAATGACTTCTTGGAAAAACAGAGGTTTTTAGTAATTACCGGTTCGTTAAAATATATAAGAAAGTAATATATTACATACAGTTGGTAATAATTTATACCTAAACATGCAGATTGCTTTACGTCTGCTGATCTTTTGATGGGAAGGAGGTGTAGAAAACGGGGAGATATCGTGTGAAAATCTGGAGGAAGTCCTACAGACCTTCAGGGTTACCACGAGTCTATGAAAAGTCTTATTTTTGAGTTTGTATTTTTAAGACCTTGAAAGGCTTTAAATTTTCCCAAACTCGTACTTGAGGATTTGTTGGAAGATATTTTTTGTTTCTCAAGTTTGAAGATTGTATCAAAAAATGTCCACGAAGGTTTTCGTTCAAAAATCAAACAAAGCCGTGACTTCACGATCCTAAAGATCATAATATGAGTTGAAGTGCCCGTGATCGTAACTGTTTTTAAAGATGTGGCTGATATAGTAACTTCTGAATCAAAGTTTGAAGATCATAATACGAGTAGAAGTGCCCGTGATCTTAACTGTTTTTAAAGATGTGGTGATATAGTAACTTCTGAATAAAAGTTTGAAGATCACAATGTGAGTAGAAGTGTCCGTGATCTTAACTGTTTTTAAAGATGTGGCTGATATAGTAACTTCTAAATAAAAGTTTGAAGATCATAATATGAGTGCAAGTACCCGTGATCTTAACTGTTTTCAAAGATGTGGCTGATATAGTAACTTCTGAATAAAAGATTAAAGGAAAATTAGGTTCTGAATTTTCCAAATTTAGGTCTTAAAAGGTCCTCAAGAAGTCATAATTTTTTTTTGATTTGCTAGCTGCAGTGACCCTGAATATCATATTGAAATTGTCTCGAAAAGTACTTGAATTTCATCTAGACTCGAGGATTGGTTCAGAGCTTACCATTTGAGGCGAGCGATCGCTCTCGCTCACCATCGCCTGCGCAAAATTGACCTGAGAAGAACGATACGTGACTCACCTACTCGCTAAAAATTGCTAGCCTCATTAAAGAATACAGTAGAAGTCCCTTTTTGTAATTCATCATTTAAGATTAATTTTTGCGTAGTTTACTTTTTTTTACTTTTTACTTTAGTTTAAAGAATAAGTAAGAATAGAAGATAACAGAAACTTTGGGATATGCAGTAGTGTGTGGTGTGTAGTGTGTAGTGTAGTGTTTTTAACTACTTACTCTATGGGAAGAATCGCTCACCTCGATAATTTAGACGAGCTTTTTTCACTCGCCAAGGATTTTCAAATGGCAAGCCCAGTGGTTATGACGTATTTTTCTTTCAGCCACACGAACAACTCGGCAACGTTGTGCCTGATCCTGACGCGGATTACCAGTTGTTTGACCGTGTCGTCCATGTTAAGATGAATGCTTCTGTTCCATTTGGTCTCCGAGGCACGATAATTGGGATTCATGAAGGTAACTGCACTATATGCATAGCACTACTTTTGCTCATTTGTTTATCAGTAGTTGACAGCCGAAGATAAGACCAAACAAAAAAAAATAATGATAATAATATAAATAATAATAATAATAAAAATAAAACAAACAAACAGACAAACAAACAAAAAAAAAGAAGATAAGACCCAACAAAAAAAAAATATCTTTGTCCCGTAACATCAATCAAAAACGTAGGGTAGGTCGGTCGGATTATTATTTTATTACATTTGTACACTGAATGTGCTTAATTTTTAATTGTTTTTAAAGTATTATATATGACTTGGCTTGTGTTTATATGTTCTGCACATGTATTGATACTAGAAGTTAATCTAACATATCCATGCAACATATTCAAAAGATTTCAGAATATCGGTGTTCAGTTAGGTTAATACTGACTTTGACTTTGACTTTCTTAACTTAAATATCTTTTTTAAGGGAACCCCAGCTGTTACGAATATTTCAGGACAGAAAATACCTTGACTGTCCCTGAATCTCCTTCGATGTTTTAAATAAGGATTCGAGCCCGTCTGTTCCTGATCCAGGGCGTTTTCTTTGGCCTACTTTGCCGTTTGAAATTTGCGGGCGGAGCCATTTTGTTTGTGCGCAAAGTAGGCTGGGATATGTGACGTCACTCTTGAGCTCGGAGTTGAACTAGGAGTAGACCTAATAAACTCCGAGCGCAAGAATGTCACGCATCCTAGAGTACTTTGCGCACAACAAAATTCCGCGAATTTCGAACGGCAAAGTAGGCCAAAGAAATTGCCCTGGAACTGGAATAGACGGGGTTTTCCCAAGTGAGACATAGTAAGGGGCAAAAAAAAGATAGAGTAGTAGGAGAGTGAGCAATGAACACCAAAGGTGTAGTAAGAGTTAGCTAGCTGTATATTTATGTCAGGATTCTTCCAAGTGAGACATACGGTAAGGGAAGAAAAAGATAGAGTAGCTGGAGAGTGAGCAATGAACACCAAAGGTGTGATAAGAGTTAGCTAGCTGTGTGTTTATGTCAGGATTCTCCCAAGTGAGACATAGTAAGGGGAAAAAAAGATAGAGTAGGTGGAGAGCGAGCAATGAACACCAAAGGTGTGATAAGAGTTAACTAGCTGTATGTTTATATCAGGGTTCTCCCAAGTGAGACATAGTAAGGGGAAAAAAAGAAAGAGTAGGTGGAGAGCGAGCAATGAACAACAAAGGTGTAATAAGAGTTAACTAGCTGTATGTTTACATCAGGATTCTCCCAAGTGAGACATAGTAAGGGGAAAAAAAGATAGAGTAGGTGGAGAGTGAGCAATGAACACCAAAGGTGTGCATGATAAGAGTTAACTAGCTGTATGTTTATATCACGATTCTCCCAAGTGAGACATAGTAAAGGGAGAAAAAGATAGAGTAGGTGGAGAGGGAGCAATGAACACCAAAGGTGTGATAAGAGTTAACTAGCTGTATGTTTATATCAGGATTCTCCCAAGTGAGACATAGTAAGGGGAGAAAAAGATAGAGTAGGTGGAGAGGGAGCAATGAACACCAAAGGTGTGATAAGAGTTAACTAGCTGTATGTTTATATCAGGGTTCTCCCAAGTGAGACACAGTAAGGGGAGAAAAAGTTAGAGTAGGAACACAGTTAAAGAGTCATCCTGCTGTTTATTACACCTGTATGGAAGGTAAAAAAGGACTGAAAACTTACAGCCCTCGTGATTCCCTCATGCATAAGAGAAAATCGTCGGTCGCCGCTCCTTCAGGAGAAACCTGGATGTTTTAGTAATTCTGTTCAGTCAAACTGTACATCAACAAGTCTTTAACTGTTTTGTTCCTTTGGTAGGTGAAGATGACTCTGTGTTATACGAGACAGTTCTTGACGAGACATTTCTTGGGGGACGAGCTTTGAGGTTTGTGACTAATATCTACAACATCCGACTTTGCCCACAGTTTGTTCTTGTCATATTTCCTCTAAAGACACACCAGAATGCCTCACTCAAGATAAACAAGTTGTTCGAAATGTGTGGTAATAAATATGCGTTATTGAACAAGCGTGAGGTCAAGATGGCTGGATATTGGCCAAGTTCTTTTTTGGCGTTATTATGGACCGAGACGAAGTCGAGGTCCATGAAAACGCAAAAAAAAGAACGAGGCCAATATCCAACCATCTTGAACGAACAAGCTTCGTCAATAAAGGATTTATTATATGGCCAAAGAATTCACTTTACTACTGAAAATCCCGAGCGGGCAAAATGGGCTCCACTTATCCCTGTTGGCCGAATGGTGGAGCACAGGTCATGAAATGATGAATCATGGGTGCAATTTCCGCTAGAACTATTTATTTATTTATTTATTGATCTATTTTTTTCAAGTATTCCAGTCATATCACGGCCTTCTCTCAAAAGATAAATTTATATTCTGTATTCATTATTCCTGAATTGCTCAAAATCATTAAACAGTAATCTTTTTTTAGATATATAGTTTTTATATTCTCATATAAATCTCTGTTATTGGCGACAATCTGCAAGAGAAAGAAAACGCGACTAAAAGATAAAAAATATACTTAATTTTTATCAGGTCCTCATCGAGTAAAATATATCTTATGGCACCAGCTTCTCTTATTAACGTTACTTACGGCGAGAGACTGGAGGCCAAGAGGCGGGGAACCCCTTTGCAGCCAAGATTACTGAACAAGGTGAATACAGCAGCCGAGTCTCCTGAAGATGGTCAGCCGTTGGTAAACAAGAGAGTTCCATTTACACCTGATATGGGTTTTTCACCCGATTTCAACCGTAGTGGAAATGATTCACGAGGATCACTTGATTTAAGATATCACTCACCAGGTAAATTATTTGTATTTTTTAAAGAAAATAAAACTTCGGAACTTTGAAGTAAACATAGCATAACATTACATTCTGTCAAAATAGTAGCACAGTTCCTTCCATTGATAGCCGAAAAATTCGCGAAAAACGCAGTCTCTACGGGACACAAGTTTTGTTTTGTGTTTCATTTATGACACATCGCCAGAATGTCATAAAGTTAGTTGCCCCTTCTTGGATTTAGAAATAGAGGTGTGAAAGTGTTTTAAAGAAATTTTTCTTAACAACCAGTGGAAATAACGCCCAATGGTAGACGGCAAACAAATTTCCAATAAAATTCATCAAGGACTCGGTTATCTTAAGATTTTTATAAGAAGCCTAGAGCCCTCCATGAACGTAATATATTAAAAACCCGCATAAAAGAACAAGTGGATTAAGAACCTCCTGGCTGAAATTTGGAAAAAAAGAATACCATATACATAAAAACCAATTCAGCCTGATAAATTCAACTGGTTCTTATATATAAGGATATAATTTGGGTCAAGCACCTATTCCAAAGCTACTACCTCTCATTTGTCAGTGCTAGCAACTCCCTTGTAATAGACCATTTTCGAATTCTTCGTTTCCGCTGATTTAAATGACTGCAGATTCGTTTTAGCAGGGTTAGCCTCGTTTTTGAGTTAAATATACAAAAATACAAGTGAGAGGAAGCGAGAAGTCACACCTCCAACAATACACACAGTTGTAGGTAGTGTAAAACAACATTGGTATTTAGGAATATTTATCTTCAGACTGAGGCTAACCCTGATAAAATGAATCTGCAGTCATTTAAATCAGCGGAAACGAAGAATTCGAAAATGGTCTATTAATGACCAGTTCCTTGATTTGAGAGGATGGAGTCAGTTAATAAAGCAGTGTAAATTGTGCAATACAGTGTATAATTTCAGACAGAATATCCAATATATAAGAACGGCATCAGCCAGAAACTGAAAACATAGGTTCTTTTGTGCGGGTTTTTACTGTACGTGCATCAGAAATTAGTTTCATGTTTGTCGATTTGCAATCAAATTCGTATTAGTTGAATAAGCTTTTCCAAAATTAAAACATCAGTACATGCACTTCTTTTATATAAGGAAGTTTGCATTTTGTTTGGTTACAAAGTTGGAACGAAAATGTTCCGTATCTTGATTGTTATGACTCAAAAGTCGTGAGGATGTTAACCAAAATGTTGTTTCTCTGTCTCTAAAAAAGTTTTAAAACGTTCTACGCTGTAAAACTCTGTAAAATTCTGGAGAATTTGCTATTATTCACCATGCAGTAATAAACTTATTGTAGCCACTCCTGGTATCGGCCGTGGGCTCAGTCCTTCTCAGTCCCCATACGGCGGAGGTTTTGGAAGTCCTGGCAACCAGACTTCCCCGTTCAGGACCAGCATCACGCCCCAGGGAAACCAATTTAGAATCTCGCCTAATTCAGCTTTTTCAAGAAGCCAACATTCAACTCCTGTAACACAGATTTATGGCTCTCCTCAGTCTCAGCCGGGTAGCGCACACAACAGAGGAAGGTAAGTTATTTTGATGGCGTTTTTGCCGATCTTCACTTTTAATCAGGGCTTGCAAATCGCCTGCCTTGCAGTCTTGGACTGAATTTTGAGAACGCAGTTCACCGAGGTAAAACCGTAAGCAATTATAATCAAAGGCACACAATTCATACTTGAGGACTTGAAAACGTCTTAAATCTTTTTTCGAAGATATTTTCTGTTTCTCGAGTTTGAAGATTATATAAAAAAGATGTCCACGAAGGTTTTCGTTCAATAATCAAACAAAACCACGATTTCATGAACAGAAAGTTCATAATACGACTGGAAGCAACCGTGATCTTAGCTGTGTTTAAAAATGTGGCTGATATAGTAACTTCTAAATAAAAGTTTAAAGGGAAATTAGGTTTTAACTTTCCCAAATTTGGGTCTTTAAAGGTCTTGAAAAAGTCTTAAATGTTTTTGAGTTGCTAGCTGCAGTAACCCTCGACCTTGAAATTTGAATTTTGAGGACGCAGTTCACCGAGCACACACATCACGCAGAGACAAGGTTTACAGACAAGAGTTGCAGACAAAAACAAGTGCGTTTGCTTTACTGCTGGTGCACGTCCTCTGAGCACAGCAACACATCCAGATAGAGTAAGCTGGGTGGACTTTGCTATATGAGGAAAACCGGAGTACCCGGAGAAGAAACTCTTAGTCAGATTGAAATTGACAAACCTCGGCCTATGTATGAGCTGAGGACGCGATCCCGAGTCTACAGAGGTGGGAGACACGAGCGTTACCACTGGGCCATCCGAACTAACGTGTTTGTAGTTACTTTCATAAAACTGATCCCTTTAGGCAACGGTAAAAGTACTAAACTGCATTTTGATGCAGAGCCATAGTACGTCGTATAGATCCCACTTGCTGTATTCTATTTTATGGAAGCAGTGATTTTAGGTCAATCAAATTTCGTGCGTTCTGATTGGCTGAAACTGAGGCCCGTAACTTACCGTACAGACTCGTACGGTGAAAGACCTTGGACAAAGTATTCTGGGCAGACGTCGCGCTCGGTTATTAAGATGTTTTTAATAGTTTTGAAACATCAAATTGGTACTTTGTTTATTAAAAATCTGAGAAACAAAATTTGCAAACATTAATCAATTTATTTTGGTCATTTCTACGTTTTGCATTTCTCGCCGTCTCCTTGTTTTAGTTACAGCAACGATCTCCACTCTCATTGATACACTTGTAATAAACGAGAGGGGGTCTGGCACTACAATCATCAGAGGTAGTTTTAATGTATTTATGCTATTAAGTTTTGACCCGTTTGAATACTTACTTAACGTTTTATGTAAATTTTTTAGCGATAAAAAGCAAAACCTGCTGTCAAGATCTCAAAAGGTAAGTAAAGATTGATAGTCTGCTATTCGTTAGTTTTAATGTTTTACCTAAATTCCAATGCGTGTCGCCTTGTTTTCTTTGAAACAGAATGGGGACAACGTATCTGAGAGTTCTAACTCCGAATTCGCCAACATGTGGAAGGAATTAAAATCGAAGGAAAACAGTCCGCCTGAGTCAAACCTGCCTGCAGGAGACAGAAACTGTGTAGATATGAGTGTTACAGAAGTTGAAGAATCCTCACAGCAACTAAATCATGTAGACACTGATAATGAACGGCGGAAGGCAAAGGAAACCGATGCATCACCTAGTAGCTTTGCTCAAGTGAGTACTGTATAAAGTTTGTCTTCATATTCGGCTCTTCTCGGATAAGGACGTTAAACCGTAGGTCCAGTCTCTCGATGCTCTATCGGGGCACTGAAAATAACCATGCACTTATCGAAAAGAGTAGGGGAGCGATCCCGATGTTGTGGTCTGTCTGTTTCACTGAGGGAATTTCTTAATCAGTTTCAAATATATGTGAGCCGCTGTAGCGGACTGTCTAAGACCCTTAACTGCTGGACTCTCTGTTCACTTTTAAAGGTCTTAGAGCTTAGAATAAGCGCTCAGTAAGTGTTAGTTGTTATTATTATATTGGCGAGTTTTTGTTTTGTTGTAGAAATTTGTACAACGATAAATACATAGTGAAGGACAGTTTGTGCTACAAGTTTTGTTAAAACTCATTCGATTGTAATTCAGCAATTTCCAATCACTTAATTAATGAAATGCGTTTAAATAGCCAACTAACTCTAAGAAATATAACGCCTCGGGAAAAACAAAGTTTGGCTTAAGAATTATCAAAATGAAGGTGCCAAATTCCAGATTCACTAAAATGTTGATATATGAATTTAACGCAAGCAGCATTTGATTGCATTTTTTTTTTTTGCATAGCCTGATAATCAGGAATCAGGAATCACTTTATTTGCTCATTAAAAAGTTTTTTTACATTTTTGAGTGTATTTAAAATTATTTCTATTTACAATTAAGCCTGTTTCTTTTTAAGTCATAATATAA
>JAOEJH020436560.1:0-12164 GCA_025448215.2 Palythoa grandis
CTTGCTGTGTTGCCAAGGCAACGAAAGACTCAAATGCTGATTGTGTTGGCCTTGTTTCATGATGGGTAGCTGCAGGGAGGTAAAAATTTGTTAAAAAGCTTGATTTTGGGGAAAAATTTTTTTTTTTTTAGTGGACCACCTTAAGTAGTTCCAGGGATTACAATTATGAATGTGTTCCGTCATTATTTGTCTATGTAAACTGTTGGCCATACGCGGTGCGCTAATTATTGTACATGTATGTCAGGGTCGCGTCATATAATAAAATGAAATGAAGTGAAGTAAAGTGAAGTAAAGTGAACGCTGTGATTAGAGACGACACAGCAGACCAGGATCGCAGAGATTAAACATACACGTGACTAAAAATAATTAACCAGATAAACAGGAGGCAGACCAGTCAATCATCACTTGCACCTATCACTTTGTAGATGTAATGAACAGTAAATCGAGGCTCTTCCATTTCATTGTAATTTTAGCTCATTTTTACTGCTTCCCGATTCGTTAATTTTATTAGCATAGTTCTACGTCTTTAGCGTCTACACGTGGTCACAAATAGACAGATTAGAGGCTTTTGCCGGCAGTTCTAGTTTTTAGTTTTTCTCGTGTTAAGAGTGCAACTTTAAGTGTTTAGAGATTTGGAGTTACCTTTGGCCTTTTATAGAGCTCAAGCGGAAACCGATGTTTAAGTACAATCTCTTTCTCCGCAATAGCTTTCAATTATAAGTCTTTGATTAAAAACATTACTCAAACTGCGGTAATAAACATTAGAGTACAACGCATGTTGTGGACTTTCAAATATATTTTAACTTAGTAACGTTTCGTTTGTTACAACAAACATCTTCAGAAGTGACCGTGACCTTTGGTACCCTAATACACTGTTCTTACACAAAGATGTAATTTATTTAGATAAGTCCGTGACAATGCCCTAGTGTTATAATTTTCTTTTCTTTAATTTACGTTAGTAAAACTTAGTTTTCTATTTTAGTATCTTGTTTATAAAATCTCTATTAATTTTTAGTAACGTTATTCAAGCTTTATTGAGTTCTTGCATCACTCGTAGTGATATTCCCGCCAAAAGTTGTATAGCAAGTCACCTTCTGCTCCTCAATACTTGCCGTGAATCAGCCTAACATTACAGTAGATTATCACCTCAACCTTTAGTTTGTAAGCTTCTTTTCTTTGTTAAAGATACTAATGATTTTCTAAACAAACTGCTAACCCTTGGTACACTGCCTGGTAATGATTTACTAGTCACCCTCGATGTCTCAGCTTTATACACTATAAACATTCCACATAATCAAGGTATTAATACAATTGACCATTTCCTACCTCATCGTGTAAACAAAAATATACCTACTGGCACCATACAGTATGTGATCTCATACGCCTAATTCTCACTATGAATAATTTTACTTTCAACAACAAACACTATCTTCAGGTCCACGGTACTGCCATGGGCACTAAAATGCCCCCTTCTTTTGCTAACTTGTTTAGTTGGTCTTTCCGAAGCTAACGCTCTTGCTTAAGCTCCCTTTAAACCTCGCATTTGGCTCAGATATATCGACAATATTGTCATGATATGGACAGGTCTACAATCCTGGGCAAAATGTTTGGGACAGTTCTTTAATTTTGGTTTAAATAGTACAAAAACTAACTCCCCCCTTCCCCCATTCAATGTTGCAAATTTATGAAGTCAAAACATAGACCAATTGGCAAAAAGTTACTTCAAATTAATTACTATAGATACCGTGGGAGCCTTACATTTTGTTGATAGTTGAAACCTTGCGTAAAACGCGACGAAAAAAGTCAACTGTCCCAAGTCCTTTTGTCCAGGATTGTAGATTATCTGCAAATATTTGTCGACTATCTCAACAACACCCACCCTACTATCAAATTTACAAACTCTTACTCTTTTACTAACATCGCTTTCGATTCCTCGATGTTAATGTATTCTTAGATGATGGCAACATTGAAACTAATCTCTACACTTAACCCACAGACAAACATCAACATCTGTTATTCTCGTCCTGTCATCCTCGCCATACAAAAAAGCTATTCCATTCAGTTTAGTTCTCCGTTTACGTCGCATTTGTTCCACTGAAGAAGCCTACAAATGTTGCGCCTCCGAACTCACCACGTACCTCCTTAATCGTGGTTACAGTCGCTCTTTCCTTCCTATCACCTCTGACTTTTCTGAATCACTATGTAAGATCCCTTCCGGTCGCGCTGATCATCACCGCTGGTCCTTTCGTCTCCTGACGCCCCTCTATCGAGTCCCGGGCTCTGCAAGTGGATGCGAGATTTGTCAATCTCAATCTTACTCCGAGGATTTTTCTCCAGCTACCATTCGGTTTTTCTCCCTACCAGCTATCTGCATCTCGCCTTATTATGCTACCAAGAGGATGGTGATAATAGAGTAAAGGTCGGCACAACGTACAGTTAAATTTTAATAGGTATGTATATCGGACGCCGCTCTGTAACAGACCTGGTGAGACCCGACCCATAATAATCACGATCACGATCACGATCATGAGATGGTGATGGTGATGATGATGATGATGATGATGATGATGATGATGATGATGATGATATACTGGTGGATATTTTTACCCTCCCAGGTAAATATTCGGGTTCTCTGGAATCGGCATGGAGATTTTTGAAATTTCCCCGGCCATTTTGTTCCAGACCAGGTAAGACTTCTGCTGACCCGGTGCATTTAAGAATACGCGGAGAAAATCCAACGACCTAGTGGAAAGTTTGCTGACATGGTGAGAGTTTTACCAAAAACCTGACGAGACACTTCGCCCAGGTCTGGCCAAACCGGCATTTTTCAGTAATAAAATATAAATTGACACGTCAGGGTTTATGAACGTAAGGGATGTGAAATAATAAAGTAAATCATCAGTCATCCAAAACTAAAACAAACACTAACTAAATAAATAAGAAAAGAGATCAAGTCTCATCTCGCAAGTTAACTCCGTTGGTTCTAGTTATACACTTAATTGTTATTGTTTCTAGCGAATGATCTTCGTGTCTGAGGCGGAGTGGTGGAGTGTGAACATGAAGTGCTCATGGTGAGAGCAAAAGTTACATATAGAATTTGCCCAGAGAAAACCTTGAAATGGACAAAAGTTGTCTGCGTAGTTGTATTTGACATCTTTCAGTGGTCGTTTAAGACAATTTGTTTAGGGATTGATAATTCAGCATTTCGTTTTATTATGTGTGAATGTCATTGGGCTACCTGTGATGACTGTGCAAAATACCAAGTGCCATGACGTAATGTTATGACGGTGCTGTGGGGTGGCCATAGACAGCAACCAATGGCAGGGTCTAGGGGTGGTCACGCGGGTCATTGTGGTACCACTGCTGCATTGTAAATCATAACTTATCTTGAGAAGATTTTCAAGAATTTGAGAATATTCTGGAACAAACTGGGCAGTTGTCATTCGAAATATTAATTTTAGGTAAGTCGACTATTCTTAGGGCTGAAAAATACTGTTTTCGTTGATAATAAGTTCTTCGAACTGCCTAGTATTGCCAGCTTTTTGTGGCAGTTTTAAATTACGCACTGGACGCCATGTTTGTGTGGTTCAATATGGACACGTTTTCTTTACTGTATAGGTGATTTTAGCCAAGCAGATTTTAATAATTCTATATTATGATGTTATCTTAACTTCGAAGGCTTCCCAATTTCTAGAAAAAAATTGAATGTCACCGCACCTTAAATGTATATTTATGGAAAATAGCAATGACAACATCGATTCTGACCGATTCACTCCTGGCAGTCACTATATCTTGTTTATAAATTTGTGCGTTTTAACTTAATGATAACTTTTGAAGGCTCAGTAAGAGCTGCTTAATGTATTCGAATGCCACAACGCATTTATAGCTTATTAAAAAAGGTTGCTTTGTCGATAGGTCTTCTTGGCATATTTTACATTGGAATAAACCTTTCCCATCGGGCATCGAATATTGTTTTGAACCGGGAACCGATGATCGTGCTGAAGTCCACTGTTCTCTATCGTTTCAGTGTTGTGCTTAGATTTAAACATATAGCTCGGACCACTAGCTACATGATATATCCCTCTAAAGATTGAAGATGATTTACTTACTGCTATTATACCCGGGAATGTAAAATATTTTATTGTAATTCTAAGTTGTTACCCAAACCTTCTGTACGAGTTCATTTCCTGTCTTTAAAGATAAAGTTCGTTGTATGCTCTTTTAATATGCGTCAATATTAAGAATAAATTGCAGTTTCCGTCATAACTGAGGGAATGGCTAGCTAGCGAAGTTTCGTAACAATTTGGTTCGAAACATTTGACAGCCTTTCTCCGAGGTGAAGAGTCGCATTTGTCTTTTCGTGTTTCGTAATCGTTAGAATAATTGGGTCGTACTCCAAAGAATACGTATCAAGTTTTGAATCACTGTTCAAATTCGTTTTTTATTTTTCTTTGACTAGAGATTGAATGCCTCTCACTCATAGATCAATAATGAATTTTAACTTTATATTTTTATCAGTTTTAGATTATATATCAATAACTATTAGGTCGGGCATTCTGTGTCAATAAGTGTTTTTGTACTTGGTTTTGTATTTTCTTGCAAAGTTTATTAACCATATTTGATTTAATAAGCCTTAATAATTTGCCATATTTCAACAGTGTTTTGAAATGTTCTTAATCCTTTTTGATTACAGTTGATCTAAATTTTTTTTAGTTGACTTCTGAGTCTTACTTGTTAAGAAGGCTTTCTTTTGAAAGCCCTTGTTTGATGGAGTTTAAGATAGCATACCATTTTGAACCCTCAGAGAACTTTCACATTACTAGTATGTTATCCTCATTAACTGGAAAAACTTTATCCAACCATACTTTAAGTTCTTTTTGTTATTCCACTAAAAGACTGACCCTAATTGAGTGTGGTTGCATGAGAGACTTAACACCAGTATTTTCTGGTTTTAACTTAATACTGCTAACTCCAGTGTTATACTGTCTGAAACTGTACTGTGGTTGCATGCTGAAATTAAACACTAACTGGTCATAGACTGATGACAGATCAAATGATAATTAACAAGTGAACTCGTATTACATTCGATGGCCATGCGTGAAGAAATGTGCCTGAAGTGAACGACATGCTCTCGTTGCAAATCTCGCAGTTATTTTAGTTCTGATCCCAACAGTTATCAAGAAACTTGGTAGCGATACAGTTCTTAAACATACTAAACTGTGAGCGAAGAAAAGCTCTTCTATAAATTGCAGCTTTTAGATTCTGTCATCTCTGAAGAGCTCAATTTTCACTTTGCAATGACAAGTAGTATGGCTACAGTTTTGACTTGAGAAAATGCTTAATTTACTACAACATGATATAAATGGATCAAGGCCAGAAAACGTGCTGCAAGCGACTGATCGCAGAATCACAAACGAAGAAATATAAATGTGCTTCTGCTATATGTAATACACATCATAACTGTCAACTTTTATTTCCTAATCCAGTTAATTTATAGATAAAAACTGATAAACTGTGCTTTTCAGTGTGGTTAAAACAGTTTTAACTTTCTTTCAGTATGCCGCTGTAACTATGGCATTAAATACCAAGTATGAAATGAAATTATCCTCTGTCGTACTCAAAACTCTAAACTCTGGTGTTAAACAGTGTTAAGTCTTCAGTGGGACCACACTCTTTAAGAGAAAGCCCATTGAGAAAAGACTTCATGGCTTAACCATACTGTTAAAGACTTTATGGCTGATTCCTTGTTTGCTTTGCTATAAACTTGCAAAATACGGCCTGAAGCTCACCTAACAACTTTTTATCTTGCAGTTATTCAGTTGTTGTTACAGTCAAAGTTTTAATCTGTTAAGATTCATTGGCAACAATCTCTGTGAACATTACATTACATCAAAATAGTTCTTCACACCATTAAAATTTAATACGATATTGTTATTATATACTAAGCACTAAATTGTATAATAGGAACTCTCAGCATTTAACTATTAAGCTCTTGTAGATGAAAAACTTGAGTAGAAAAAAGGCTTATGCATTTAAGATACAAATTTTCGTTATTTGATGTTTACATCTGGAATGGTTCTAAGGTTTTTCGATAATGTTTGTTTGTTTTCATGCCTATTGATGAAAATTAAAAAAAAAAATGTTGCCTTTTTATGAAAAAATCATATTGATAACAACTTTTTAATGGAAAATAAGTACTGGGTAAAGTTGTTATTTCATAGGAAAGAAATGTTGTTTTTATCAGCATATCGCAGACCTTTAGGTATGGAGGATCCATTAAATACACGATCATAACCAGCTACAGAAACTTAACTTTGTTAATGACAGTATAGGAATCTGACTGGTTTTATTGTTTGGCACATTATGTAGCAAGTTTGGCATAAATTATTATGTAGAAAGTTAGGACTAGTGTTTGGTACATTACATAGCAGGAGAAAGTTAGGGCCAGTGCTGCAGCTGAAGAAGCAACAGAATGCAGCTTTTTTGTTTGTTTCTGTCAGTTTTCAAAATAATAAGTAATAATTATTGATTATCAATAGCAGCAGCAGCAATCAGTTATTTTTTTGTTCAAGCGTTAATGCAATTTGCTTATGTTTGCAACAGTTAAAATGCTGCAAAACCTCACAGAGCTATGGGCATGCCATGTCAGTGAGGGAGGTGTACCTAATGGAAACATAGACAGGGCCTTTAATAATATGCTGTGGTTCAGTGCTGTGTAATTGAACTAAAATTGCATTCAGTCACATAATTCAGAAATTTCTGTGCAGCCCATGGTAACAGCACAATGTGAGATGTTAGAAGGGTATGTTTTTACTGTTTGCCACATTAATAACATCACCATTACATGTTGATTTAGCCCTCAAAACACTGTACGAAATGCCAGTGATCTAAATGAAAGAAGAGCACAAGATGAGATCTTGGAGTTCATGGACAGTTGATACTCAAGGGGTTTGGTACTAGGAAGCTTGTTGGCAGAGAGCAAAAACAATACCTGGCCATAGAGAATTTTTTGTTGATGAATTCTGTTTTAACACTTGCTCCTGGTATTTACAAGATAATTTTATTAGTTCTTGATTTGTTGCTAGGCATTTAGTGAAATTAACCAGTTGGTGTTTCTTATGAAAAGAATAATTGATCTTAGTATTAACCTAGCAGGTGAATAGCACTTTTTGCGCACTCTGATTGGCTAGCTCCGAGGTGATTAGCCAAGTACTATTCACCTCCAAGCAGCTGAAGAAAAACAAAATGGCTTTAGTTTGTTTACAAATTTTTAAGTTCATTTACAAGTTTTCAATTCACGTAAGTTTACTTAAATACAAAAATATACAAAGTTTTCGCTCTAGCAACGAAATTAATTTGTGATGAAATGAATTAAACTGAGCTGAACAAGAAACAGAAACTCATTTATAAAGCAATAAGTCTCTCACCTCTGTTCATGTAGTAATTAGACAATCCTCCACACAGCAAGCACTTTCAATTGTTAGCGATAGTTTTGCCATATTGTCAATGAAACGATAATTAACCTCAAAATTCTGTCCCGAACCAATGAAATTGCTCTACTGACTGTTTGCACAGTCCTGTTACACTGAAGGACCACATTCATTTTGAAAAATGGCTTGTAGAATAAAGTCTGAAAATGATGACACTGAAAGCCCAAGCTGACTACAACAAACAGCATGAATTTATAGCTTCGCATTTTCTGACAAACATGGGCGGCAAAACCAGCAAGAAACGAAAAAATACAATTCTAGTAGCAGCAACCGTAACTCCAACCTCTTGAGAATGCAAGATGGCACGCAGCTGTGGACTTAAACGAGCTCTTTCTAGGCAACAAATTGTAGTTTCTTGAATAAACTATCCTTCCTTATTTAAGCTTCTGACGGTAAATGATTTGGTTTTTGATTTTCCATTTTGCATTACTCAGGAGGACTTCTTTTTCCAATCATTTTCTTTTGATTATGAATTTTCAATTCCATGTGAGTTTGATCTGTAAGTTACTTTTAGTCATGTGATCATCATGTGAGCGGGTGAGGTAGAGTTTGGAAGACTGGTTGTGAAACTGAAACTTCATTTTGCCCAGTTTTTTTTTGTTTTTGAAATAAATAAATTATATTTAAAGTGTTATTCACCTGCTAGGTTAATACTAAAACAATTATCCACCTCAATATCGGTGCCTAGTGATAGATATTTACCTTGCCGCTTCTCGGCTCGGTAAATATCCACCACTAGTCACCTCAACTTCTGAGGATAATTGTTAATTATTTTAATGTGAAAATTACAACTAAGCCCCTGTTGTAGTTTCTAGTTGAGGGATAGCATGACAAAGCTACAAAATGGTCTAGCTCTGTGATGCCACATACTTTCACATTCATTTTTTATTGCATTGTATTAGATGCTATGTATAAAGTACACAAATTAGTTTTTGTATCTGTAGATTGATAGTAATTATTATATGTAGTTAGCTGCATTGTTTCTTCGAAATAATCTGTTTTTGGTACAGATTACAATAAAGTTGTTTGTCTGTTTGATTCTGTTTGCTTCTTTTTTATGACAAAAGTTATAACAATAATTTCAAGGATTTAAACTCTCTCTCTCTTAGTTCCTTACTCCAAGTTGAGTACAGGGCCATTTATTGTCTTTTAATCTCTCTCTGTCTATGGCTATTCTCTCTGCCTCTGCCCATGTTCTTAACCCCATGTAATTTCACACCTCTCTCTTTCAATTGTTCTTCTCTATGTCTCTCTCGGCCGACCCCTCTTCCACAAAATTTCTGCATTATTTGTAATTTACAAATTCATATATAAAATTATGGAGTTGCTATGACAACAGTTAATCTCAGTGCTTAGATGACATGAATTTGTTTATCAGCTCTTAAACTCTTAACTTTACACAAAAACATTTCTTAAATTTCATCTGTGCCAGTTTGTTGCAGCCATATAATAAAGGGTTATTGGTAATATAAACTCCACTAGATGTCTCAACAGCACGGGAACCAATGTTATGAATGTTTTCTAACCATGTAAGAAATATCTGGCAGTTGACTCGACTTTCAAATTCATAACAAGACAAAAATATACTTTTTAGGAAATTTCTCAATTATTGGCATTTGTTATTAAAGCCAGAAGTTATTTTAAAATGTGGTATTAAAAGAAATCAAAAGGAAGACTGTTGAAATTCGGAGATTATTTCACTTGGAAATAAACATAAATCTATTTTTGTTTTTCATATATCTCTCTTTGCCATTTTATTACTTTGACAAGCAATACATCAGTTCTAGTTATGTGTTTCAAAATGTCAAATGATCACTATAGCGAGAAAATAATATTTACACAGGGGATCCAGTAGGATCCAAAGAAATACAATCCTGGGAACTAAAATCACTTAAAACATTTTGGTCCTCCTATCTTCCAGTTAGCTTCTGTTTCACCTAAACAGTATATTTCAGTTTAACAGTGTTGGAGGCCAGTGATAAAATAACTGAAATGATAAAATATAACTCAGTAAGAGCAATAAAGAAAATTATGCTCTAAAGCAATATTCTGTTTTATATAAATTTATGAAAAACTTTGCTTTCCAATGCATCAGTTTTGTTCTGGGTACACAAGTCAAGGATTTATTTTGCATCCTAAGACCTAAAAATTTGCATGAGATGCAACTTTGTTTTACTCAGTTGGAATCCGCGATGAATAATGCTTTTCTAAATGTGTTAAACACTTTACTTCCATAGGAATTGTTTTGCTGTGATTGAGAGCACCAAGATAACTGGCACAAACTACAACTTTTCTTAACACTTAAATAAATGGCTGCCCGGGGAACAGCGCAGCGCCCCAATGGTACAGCCCAGGGGAAAATCTGCCAGTTCAAGTTAGTGTTATTGGGTAAGGACTTAAGGTTTAATTTTAACTGAAATGGCTGGTTGCAGTTTAAAGATTTAGTAAAAACAAGTTCTCTATTTAAGAGAGAGTGAAATTAGATACTTTGTTCTTTAATGATAGGAGAGTCAGCTGTTGGAAAGTCAAGTTTGGTTTTGAGATTTGTGAAAGGACAATTTCACGAATATCAAGAAAGCACGATTGGGGGTAAGATACATACATGCATTTTTATAATATTGGATCTTCAAAATGAAGTATATACATAAAAACTGGAGGAAGGGACTAGTATTGTTTCTTAAGTCTTTAGAAATAAAGTATTGTTGGGCAAAAGTGTTGTTGATGTGATGGTTAAATGTAGAGGGAGTGATAAACGGTCAATAGTTCTGTGGTCACAAATTTTCAAAATCTTTTAGCTGTATATCATTAATCTGATCTGTTGTTTCACCCTTAGCTAGTTTTGAAAATGCTGAGAAAAGTCTACAGATTTATAATACATTGAATGACAAGCACATTTCATCAGAATCAACACCTTATAGAGATACATGGAGGAATGGTTTGAAAACTGCCATGAAACGTCAGACAACAAATAGTGGAATAATTGTGACAATTAAATATAGTCGTGTGTGTGTGTGTGTGTGTGTGTGTGTGTGTGTGAGTGATTTCTTGCCATGGTTTTTTTGAAAATAACTTTTTTGACAGGTTTTATGGTGAAAAGAGTTTTCACAAATGTTAGATATTGGCATCCAAAGTAAATAATATGTGAATGACTTGCAAGTAGCTTTAGGATCCAAGCTTGTAGGGGAATCCAAGGGTGTCCTTCCCTTCCAAAGAGCAAAGTTTGGAATCCCTGGAGTCTTTGGGCTGTAACAGGCAATTTGTACCCAGTTACAACGATTAAAACTGTGACATGAGTAGTTTGTGGTTTGAAACCAAGTAGCTAGTCATAAACAGTGGATATTCACCTGCTAATGAAACATGTCAGGGTCAAAATAGGGATAGCCCAGGAACCAGAGGCAATGAGATTTCTCAACAGACTATCAAGTTGAGTTATCTTGGAGCTCACAAGGCTTCTCAGTGTTTTGTTCATGCCTAAAGAAACCAGAAATCTGTAGCAATGTTTGAGCTCAGTTTTGTATGAATGAAATGTTTCATATTGATAAAAATGTAAAACTTTCTATTCTTTCTGAAACATGAAGTTAAAGAATGAAAACTTTGCTCACATTGTCACCATTTTTTCCAACAGAACATTTTGCCAGGAATTTAACATGATGTGCATTTTAATGCTGTGTCATTATTTATGTGTCTTATTTTGACCCCTGCCTTTATGAATACATGCTTCATTTGAACTTATGTGATTCCTCTGAGGTCTGGAATTTAAGCAGAGAATTCTTGCTACAGGTGTAGTACAGATGCCCCACCATACAACCCATTGCTTATCTTAAAAGGTTTAGAATATGTTGCAATCTTGTTATGTACTATTTTATTGACCTAAAAATTGCAGCAATACAGTTTTGGCTTAGTGTTAGCAGTTAATTTTCTGGTTGATTTTTTTGTGCAGCTGCATTCCTCACCCAGACAGTATGCTTAGATGATACAACTGTAAAATTTGAAATTTGGGACACTGCTGGACAGGAGAATATCCTTTCATTGTGCAAATTGATGCAAGATTAACTCTTAGTCATAGCTGTTGACCTCTGAAAACTTTACTGACATTTTTAGAAGAATTTGAGAGCGACATTGAATTGGACACATACTATAGTCCCTTACAAGCATTGCTGTATGTTCAGAGGCTACTGGTGAATTAGTGGCTCTCAGAACCTCTAGATTAATTGACTAGAGTCAAATAAACGTAAAGAAAACTGGAGAACCAAGAGAAACCCCCTCAGAATCAGATTGAGACACAAATCATAGCCCATATATGCAGAACCCTGGATTATTTGATCCCAGGTTTTAATGGTGGGATGTACATTACTTTATCTTTTTCACAAGACTTACATTTAAAAAATTATTTTTGATTCTGGAACATTGGTCGATGGTTTATTGGATTGTGCTTTAGCTTTGAAAATCTAATTATTTCATTCTTAACATCACTCATCATCCATCAGAATAAGGATAGATAGTTTAAGATCAATGGTATAAAAAGACTTTACACCAAAGCTTTGATATAATATATCAAAAACGAGTGCGAGTGTTTCATCAGAGTATCCAAACACCGAGAAACTGATGAAAGCATGAGGCCGTTTTGGCCGGGTGCTTTTATTGTTTTGAGGTGTTTGGATACTCTGATGAAAC
>JAOEJH020437486.1:0-12162 GCA_025448215.2 Palythoa grandis
TTATGTATGAAATAAATAGAGATTACTTCATAGAAAAGGCGACCTACGGATTTTTATACACGCGTTGCAAAACTCTGGAAAACAAACAAGTGAGCGCAGCGAACGAGTGAGTTTTCCAAAGTTTTGCAACGAGTGAATAAAAATCCATACAAAGCACTTTCTGTGCTATAATGTGTTTATCATATATATTTATAACGAGAATTCAGCATGCCCTTTCAATCATCAGTTTTATTTTTCCAGGAACCATAAGCTTATATACCTCAACTATGAATGCACACAAAAACTTCTTCGAGCTCTTTCGCTTCCAAGTTTTCAATTTCTTTATCGATTTCTTTCGTTCTTAAAAACTCTTTGAGCAAGGTGACATCCCTGTTTATTATGCTCAGAGTGTTTTTGTTCGCTTGCTTGACGATAAATTCGATTCATCCAACGGTAATTCCAGAGGAACAAAGCGTGAAGTCGAAGCCATGTTTTCAAAACGCAAGTTTCAAGAGGGCGCTGATTTTCAAGACCGAGCGTCACGGAAGCCATTTGAGTACTTTGCTCTGATTGGCTAAGTGATGTAATTCTGGGCGGTGATTGGTTATTTTTTTCACGTGAGGAAAGCTACACGCGAAGCTGATTGGACGTATCGCTTTTTTCACATGTGAAAATATAGCACATATAGAATTCTATTTGAATGGTTTATTTCCTAAAATTCTCGCTATTTATATGATAAATAATGGTAATAGGACTGAGGGGAGTCCAATTCGGTCTGTAATCACGTGAGTGATTAACAAAATCGGATGACCGCGAAGCGGAAGTCCGATTTTTTAATCACGAGTATGATTACAGATAGAATTGGACAACACGAAGTTCTGTTACCAGTTAATCATAATCATTACAATTTCCGAAAAACAAAAAAGTTTAATTTGAAAAATAGGATTTAATAACAATTTTTAATATATGATAAGTACAATTTCCAAAAAAAGATATGGAGAAAAGCTTTAAAATGGCTTAAAACAGCCCCCGTTTAAGTTGCTATAGTGATTGTAATCATTGTTGTGATTGGTGGATTTAGCTGAAAGGACTTAAAATTATTGGCTCATGTAACTGTCCGATTACAGGTGTCCGATTACAGCCAACTGTCCGATTACACTATCCAATTACATTTTTGCAGATTAATTAGTGCAAAATACAGCAGTTTATGCACCAATCACATTTGAAGAAATTGTAATAATTATGATTAATGACGATACGCGAACTATGGTTGGCTAACAGCAATGAACGAACGAAAATTTACTAAATGAAAATTTGGTGAATAAATCTTGATATGTATATGATAAAATGAGAAAAGAACTTTCTTTTCTTTTCTTTTTGCCAGAGTTTGTATTAACTGAACTCATCTGAGTAAACCAGATGAATAAACTTTTAAAATCAAACTGTTGTTGGGTAACGCTGAAAAAACAGTTTGAGTTCTTTGCAAAATATTTCGCTATCGCTACCCATCTTTCACATACTTTACTCCGAAGGTCTCAAGTCCGAAACGCTAGTAAATTTCACTTTCCCTTGGCGTTCCAACTTATACCCTAAATTGCCACACGTCAGTTAAACTTGAAAAGTGCTGAATCGATTGATTACTGCCGTTATCATCCCTTAACTTGTTTTTAGCCAGTTACAGGCCAGATCGCTGTCGCGATTTTTCACGAAATCGCGACAGTGTCATGATTTCAGACGATATCGCAAATGCAACTGCAAATGTAAAATGCCTATTGATCGCCGTGGCATTGTCGAAAAATTTTCCAGAACGCTAAACTGAAGAAAACACAGCAATTTGTGCATCCATTTAAACAATCCCGCCAAAACACATCTTGTGAAGCCGTACGATGCGCAAAGGCGGGAAAAATGGGCGCGTGCGTAGTCTACCATACCAGTAAACATTTCAGACAAGTAAACTGTATACTTGAGAAGTGCAATGTACTGACTGCTGTGGTAAGTAATTTATTTATAGTAATTTGAGCGCTTTTCTGCGCTGTAGCTTCATTTTTTGTATTTATGAATTATGTAATGCCACGTTTCAAGAAATTTGAAACATATTTACAACAAACATTGTCGATCTACAGTCTCGCCAAAATATAAACAAGGCTCGACTAAAGTGGCCCTTATATTTTTCCGAATCGAGCAAAATCTTGCAAGATTACACATAGATAGCAATTAGTGACTGCACTGCTCACGAAGTCGAAGTCTTTCTCGCCTTTCTATTTCATATGACATGTCTGATTTCCATTTTTATTTTTTTAGCTGTCCCTCGTTTTAGCTATTAAGAAAAAATTGGTATATGCCCCGAACGGTAATCGAACCCACGTCTCCCTGTATTCTAGTCAGAAGTGCTAACCACTACACCATCAGGGACCACCACACTGGTAACGTAGCAGTTTCATGATTAGTTGAGTTGGTTAATGCGTAAGAATTCCTGGACCCAATTTTTCTGAAATGCAAGTGCGGCCTAATACGACTGGAGTGTGTTTCGCCTTCGACATAAGGCTCAGATCCACTGAATAATACCAAATGTGAGGCATCTATGAAACAACAAGCGGCTTGGCTCAAGCCTATATGCAAACATATATCAATGTATGTTGTTCAGTAGTATGAAAGAAAGAATAAACACATGGGTCCAGGAATCCTCACGCGTTAACCAACTCAACTAATCGTGTACTGCTACGTTTCCAGCGTGGTGGTCCCTGATGGTGTAGTGGTTAGCACTCCTCACTAGAATACAGGGAGACGTGGGTTCGATTCCCGCTCGGGGCACATACCAATTTTTTCTGACAAATGTTTTTCTAGCTATTAAGATAAAAAAAAAACCAGGCTTTCTCACACCGTGCGGCTTTTTACATCGAAAACAAACTCTAAATATCTCTTTTTGTCTTAAAATGTCGATAGATAATTTCTTCATTGTGTAACGCGCACCGCATAAAAAGTTCTTCACCATCAAGTAAGGTTTCGTACAGAGTTCGGTCTGCCGCATAACAAACTCTTAAAAAGGCTTTTTGTGTTAAATGATATACGGTATTTTTTTCGTGGCGTACTGCGTACCGCATAAATTTAAAAATGCTCCCACGAAATCAGCGTTTTTAAGTAAGAAAACCTCATGTACAAACAGTTAAGTCTTTAAACTTTTCAATAAGCTGTCTAGAACTGCCAAAACGCAAAAAGATAGCTTTTAAAACCGACAGCAATATGCTCTTGAACGCTGTTTCAATTCAACTAACACGAAATATCAGTTAACTTCAAACAAAAAATGCTCCTACTATGTATACTCTAATCCTGCCCTTTAAGAGAGTTTCCATTACCTTCAGTATTCTCTCTAATACGGTCAGCTTTCTACAGCTATTCAATTTTTGTTCTGTTATCCAAAATTTTAGAGAAGGTCTGAGTCAATTCACGGTTTTGTTACATTTTCAATTTTAATGGAATAAAAAAAAATTTCTTCTGACGGACATGAATATGATTAACTCATGCGTAAGTATCGCGGATGTGTCAAAGCTTTCGGTATGTTTCGGTGAGAGAATGTTGTACAAGATTCGGTTATGGTGTTCATTGGGGTCTCTGTTCACGTTTGATCGTCTGGCTGAATCATTTCAAGAGTTAGACTCATATGTGTGGTTACAGTACTGCTTTCAAGCGTTGCTTTCTGCAACTCGCAAGAGGCAGAATCAAGTCTCGACACGCGGTTGTGTCGGAGCCATCTTAGTCGTGGCGGCACGTGCAGATCGCAAGACCGACGCATTACGACAGCTACCGGCACTTCACAAAGTCGGGGACAGGTGCTGCCGGTGAGGCTTTCGTAAACGGCGGGTCGCTTTGAACTACTGCAACACATTACGCCTGTTTGGTTTTGTCCGGTCTTTAAGCTAAGTAAGACAAAAATTCGCCGGCTTTTTTGTTAGTTTCACCCAGTACCAAGACAGGTCGAGCGTCTTCACTTGCATGCAGAAGGACTTTCTTGCTCTGTTTACAAACTCCAGAACTTCTTCATTAGAAAGGTATTGTGATGCGTCGTAAATATCTTTGTCATTCACGTGATTATAACTCAAATTTCAGGGTCAATCCTTCGTATTTTTAATTGTTTTGCTCTTAAAGACGCTAAGTTGAGTTAAACTCTTGTCGTTCTCAATCAGGACAATTTTTGAATTGCTTAGATTTAGTTTTTTCTTTCACATTTAAAACTAAGGTATTCAATTATGCCAGTTTTTATCGCTGATATTTCGTGCAGGGTAGCGTTATCTTCAGAGTTTTACAGACACAATGCTAGTTTACGATGAGTTTTCTGCCTAACTAAATGCACACGAGAACCTTTTTTATGCTTAAGATTCGAATTTCAGTTTTATAAAATTTGCATTATTTCCTGTTTTTAATTGTAGTTAATAGTTAAAACTTTGTAAAAGTATAATGTGTTTGTCCCTATATTTGAAATGAACCGAAAAACCCTAATTTTTCTCTCAGTGTGTTTTCCAAATCAACTCTAAATCTAATAGAGCTAGGAACGGGCTTCTCTTCCAAATTGAGAATAACAAGTATCTTGAAAAAACTTATATGATTGAATGTAACATTTTCAATGATATTCAATGATATGAAGTCCAGCTTTCATCGTAACTTTGCGTCACTTGCTTCATGTGCTTAACTTCGGTAAATTTACCTGAAGCTGCGGTGAGTTGAAAATCTGAAATATGAAAACGATATTCGTTGAAAACATTTTTGCCAAAATACATGCGTAATTTCTTCTGCTTTCGTGAACAGTTTTAAGGGTAGAGTCTTGCCTGAGAATAATCGACCAAGTTGTTCCCACTGGCAAGGGCTTAGTAGTTGAGTCAATGCTTTCTTGAGATGATATGTTCGAAAAGAAATCAGAATATTCGTTGCTCGTATTTCCAGGCCGCCTACTTGCCAAGGTAACGTGGTTTAACGTTTGTAAGTCGTATTGTCACAAAGGAATTGAAAACTTTTTTTCTTTGGTTACAACTCTTTCTTCGTTTTTGTTTCATCAGGAAAAATTAGTTTTTGTCATTGCTTTTGCTGTAGAAGTTGTGGTAGTATATTCGTTTTTTTGGTTTTTTAAATCATGCCAGTTTTACGCACCAAAGTTTGCAAGATATGCCAAGAGTTTAACTGCAAAGTTTGTTAATTTTGGTTTCCAAAATAAGTGGGAAAAGTGGTCCAGTTTGTAGTGAAGAATAAAGCAAATTTTTTCATGGGAACCAAAGTAAAGAGGAAACTGAGTTTCAATCAAATTTAATAATAATTTCTTTATTTTTATTTGAGCATAATTTGGCGTGCTGTATCGCAGTCCAATTTTTTGATTTCTTGAATTCGACGTATAAAAACCACCTGACGAGAATATTTTAAACAGCTCTGCGAAATTGTGTTGACTTTATTCGAAATATTTTAGCAGTAACGTGTTTGGAAAATCGTATTCGGCCAAATTATTCTATCAACGAGTAATGATGTTTTAAACGTTTGTTTTTTAACTGTGCAAAATTTTATCCAGACGTTTTTGATTCGTTTTGTGTCCGCGGAGGGGAGTTTTGATAAAGCTAAGTCCATTATCTGCCTTGAATAGAGATAACTATGAAAACAAACACAGCTGTTATTATAAGAATACCAATGTTCTATTCTCTCTGGTATTTATCTTTAATGACAGAAAAATAATTCTGACAAAAAATTACGAAAGTAAATCGGGAATCCCATATAGATGTACTCAAATGTTGTCAGCCGGGGAATGTGTACGCTCTCTCAAGAAGTAAAATTTGTTTTCCACTTAAGATTTAATTGCTGTATCCATTAATGAATAATAAGAACGAAAACAACCCTTCAACTGACAATGCGAAACCGCTTTCACTGTTTTACAGCAAGAGACAGGTGTTCAAATAGAATACTTATCTGTCGTTAGAGAAAAGATTCCTGGCAGACTTCATATTCAGATTCGACCTCTAGTCAAAATTCTCAGTTTTTAGTTTAAAACTAATCTATTAATTACTATGAACTCTGCTTATGACAGTTTTTTTTATTTTCTTTGCGGTGTAACGTTTTTTCCACTCAGAATATTGTAAAAAATTAGTTTTAATTGACCAAAAACTTTCCTGCAACACATTGTCGGCTCTCCGGGCGACTTTATAACTTTCTTGTGTCGAACTGTTCACATAAAGCGAGTACCCTTCTTTGAAACGTTGAGATTTTTGTTGAAAACCTTGATTCACATAAGTCTAACTTTATTATTTTTGAGAGGAATTTAACGGGTTTTTTTGTGCAATGGAGTTTTAAAGTTTAAGTCTTTCGTGTTGATCAATTCATTTTTTTCTGCTTTTTTGTAAAGAAATGATTTCCGTCATATTTCCCGACCCTTGTTAAAACGACTTCGTGTCCCAGGAAACCAAAAACCTGTTATGTCGTCTGTGATCGGTGTTAAATGCTCTTTCAAAGCGGCCTTGAAAAGGCTTTTATGAATTATAAAGATGCTGCTTTAAGACATTTTCAGGTAATTTCTCACCTCCAACAAGAAGTCAGTAAAGCCGACCCTCGTGATTTCTTTTTGTTTTGCATTGGAATAAAATAATTGTACTCAAACGTGAGTAGAGATTTATCCTTAAGTAAAAACACAAAGAAGATTTTCATTGGGCGTTTTGTGCATTAATTTTAAAGTCTGAGACTGTTTCACACTTTTTAATGACGACAAAAAGTTTTTTTTGTGGCTTGAGGAGCAATTTGCATTTTGATCATTTGCGGCCAAAGCTGTTTGTTTGGAAGCTGTTGTTTCATGTAAAGGGCTCGTTATCACTCGGGTAACGAACGCAAATCAAAAAGATCTACTTCGGAACCGTTAGAATAAGGAATCAATGAATTTAAAAATCAAATTAGTAACAGATTAGGCATTTTTTGAAGAGGGTTGATAGTGGAGACGGCCAGTTTTTGTCGGTTATTTTGAGTGAACTATTTTTGTAAGATTTCCATACACACGTACAGTGGTGCTAATATAAGTAGTTTGTACTTCGCTGTAGAAGTGTTCTGTTTAAACCCTTCTGGAAAAGGGCAATTAAATATTCCTTAATTGCGTTCTACATTCGCACTGCGAGCAGTGAGAACATACCGTTCTTGCCATGCACAGTAAGGGCAGACGATTTGGGTAATTTCTGATTTTTTTTATTTTCATTTTTTTTTGGAATTTAGGATTATCTTTTTCCCGCAGATTTTAGAGAACTGAAGCGCTCTGGTCACCTTCGGCAAGGTTACCTGAGTAGATTTTCTCATTTTATTTACGAGCTGTAAGTCAATAGCAGCTGTTTGAGAAAGACTTGTTTGAATGCAAGCTGTTATTCACACAGTAAATATTTGCATTAGAACAGAACATGTTTGACCTAACGTTTCGGTGCCCGCAAACTATTGATCTTTTCTTTGGGCACGTATCTGATCTCTGCCTCTTTATCGCATGTTTTAAGTTTCAGCGACTCAGATTTCTATTATTGTTACGTGCTGTAGAATTTTAAATAGTTGTATTTATGCATGGAGATAAGGTTTTTCATTCAAAGTTTACATGACGTGGCGAAACCCCTGTCTTTGGAACAAATAGCGGAGTTGATTTTTCTCTTGATCACATTTTCGCGTGCGCGTCTGGGTGGGGAGACAGTCGAAGATGACATATCTAAAATATTCTGCAGTACTCGGCAATCAAGAAAATACATCTTTTGTCTTCTAGAGTTCAGTTGGAAATATTGAGTAAATTAGGAGATGAATAACCATGAACACTTTAGGCGTTTTGTCGATTTTAAAAACAACTTGGATGATCTGTGACCAACAAAAGAGAAACAACATTTTACATGCAAGATCAATTTCTTAAGGGACAGCTGCCCCGCCTTTTCTATAGGATAGGGCCAATCGGAATCCCTGATTTCTCATTAAAATGTCATACAGTATTGGCCAGTTAATGTGTTCAGAGTTGAAGTTTACACTAGCTGAACCAGCGGGTGGCAAAACGAATGCCGGTTTTGCGCGAAACACCGCGTTAATTTACAAATTGCAAAACTATTTATTGACTTTTCTTGCCAACAGATGAGTACTTCTTCAGAAGAGAAGGCGGCAATATCTTCGTCAGAACAAGTCAACGAACAAGTATCGGTGAGTGAATACATGGAGTGACATATATATTGCTAGCTCATTACTGTAACAGTTGATGCGTATTCGTGGAGAATGCTATAAGCCTTCAGGGCAGCCATGCACGGGACTGGAAACTTAGGGGGGTAAAGCCAGCGTAACCACAAACATGTTAATGTGGTTTTAGTAAATAAAATTCCCACCTCATGTTAAATGCAAGTTGTTGTGAGTTTTCACTTTTGTTGTCCAAGCGAACGTATGGGGCTTCGCTGGCAACACTCTCAACTGACAAATATGCAACCAAACGGTGGCAAAGCAATGGAAAGAAAATTTATGAACTTCTAAGTATCTGCATTTAACGTTGTATAATGTTGTGGTTTCAGGCTCAGGGAGAGAAGTGCTCGGGTTGTGATGGGAGAATCCTTGATCGCTACTTAGTGAAAGTTAGCGGACGTGCATGGCACACGAAATGTTTAAAGTGCTGTGTTTGTGGAATTGATCTTGGCCGAGAAGCTACTTGTTACACCAAAGAAGAGAGCATTTATTGCAAAGCGGACTATGCAAGGTTTGTCCATTTTTAGATGCTTCTTGCTAAATAAAACTTACTTCGAACTTGTTGACCTGTGTTGTTAGTTTTAGTTTCATTTAATTTAAACTAAAAGAGATTTTTCCTGAAATTACGAAATAAAATTTAATCATTTGTTTCATTTATGAATGTATTGTGTGCTTTTTGACTCACTCTATGAAATATATTAATTTCTTATTTTGTGTCTAGCACACTAATACATACATATTAAAACTCCCGGACAATATTCAATTTTCTTTCCGTTCTACCACTGTCCTAGCTGACAGACGCTTTTCTCATTTGTTATGCAGTCCACGTAATCCTGACACTTTAAACTTTAAACTAGCAGTTTTCAAATGGTAAATTCTTTTTTTGAAATTGTTGAAGCGCTCTTCTTCGAAAATATTATATTCCGGAGCTCGTTTTGTTTGCGGCAAAATTTTTCGAAAACAATTAAAAAACATCAATTTCTTTCAAATTCAAGAGTTAATTTTTAATAACAGCTTTAGCCACAGCTTGTGTTTTTGCTGTGTGGAAGACTTCGTTAAACTTCGGTATTTTGTAAATTTAGACTCGATACCCAAGGGTCCTCACCATTGTTATCATAGAGACATGTATAACAGAAGCATATACTTACTGGATTAGTGACTAGAAAAGAGATAATATTTGTTTTAATTGTTATGCTTCTTCAGTGCAAGGGGAAAACGAATTTATTTGTCTTTCAATTTGAATCAGTGCGTTCTATAGCTCAAGGATTTCATCTTGTGTAAATATAGTTTATGGAAAGTTTTTTATTTACTCGCTACACGTTTTTTGCTTCAAGGAGAGATGTTGTTGACAATAGGCATTTTATTTTATTATTCGCATTGAATTTTGTTGCATTCGGTGTAATTTTGTTGATATTTTGTTATGGATGAAAAACTGTGCGATGTTCTTGCGAAATTTATTTTTGGTCTTAAGCGCGTCGAACAGGTGTTATTCAGACGCATCGCTCGTGCATTGAATGAAATCGAAGGCACTTGTTCATGTTTCTTTTTATCTTGAAAACTGAGAATTATAAGTGTTATTATAATCAGTTGATCTTTTTTACAATTTAGACTACTTGGTGTATACCCAGATCATATCGACTATAGTCTATATAACCGCGTTTCGAGTTTAGCTATTGTATACAGTGGTTTATATTGCTATTAACATATATAAGTGGAATATTATTTTATCGACTCTTTGCTGTGAATTTTCATCAACAATATTTTTGTTACAAAATTAATCAAACCGAGTCATAATATTAGGATTTTTGAGGTTGTTACTTTGGTGTCCCAACGCCATTAGTGTTGAAAACACGGACTACTCCCGATATCTTTTTTTATGCTTTATCTGTTTTTGCTGTTTTTTCTTTGTTATGGTAGGATTCGTCTGGGCACTTGTGATTCATGTTTCAGGGTATTTCTCATAACGTATTTGAGTTTCAAAACGAGTTCAATTTTCGCTCTCTTCCGCGAGATTACCACGGAGCAGCATTGTTAAACCACAACGGAAAAGCCAAAGTATGAGGGGTATCTTTGAAATTTCTGGTATTTGACGACATGCGGTTCATTTTGCAAGGTGTTCCGCATGAAAGCAGCGCCATGCACAGCTTCATAATCTGTGGAGCAATTCGATTTGTGTGAAAGTATCTTTAACGAGTAACGATGAACATTTAAAAGAAAAAAACAAATATGGTTGAGCACTACTGATTTTTCTGGCGACGATTTTAAAAGCTGTTTTAAGAAAGAATTTATTTGCCTGCTGTTTTTTCTTGGATAAAGGCATGAATTGTTTGCATACAAACCAGTTTAGTATGTTGTAAAAATTTTCATATCGTAGTTTCACTCCCCCGGTTTTGGAATTTATCGTATTTATTTTGCAAGAAGTAAAATTCAAGAAAAATGACGTGTGAAAACAATGAGAAAAGCTCACACTTTTGAACCAATGAACTAAGTTCTGTTCAACACTTTACACCTTCTTTATTCTTGTTTTTGTTATGTTTTTCAAATTTCCGTGGTAATTTAGGTGCATTATTCAAGATGCAGATGAAGCGAAGAAATAAAAAATAACGAATTTTCCTCTTTGACGCTATTAAATAAAAAATACCGAGAGAACGTAAAGAACGAAACAGTGCTTCTCAATACGTAACCGCATTTTTTTGTGCTTTGTTTGTCCGTTGATCAGTTTTACTGCAGATGGACAAACTTGAATCAAAGTTAAGCGAATATTTTGAACTGAAATGTTGTTAGTGTATTCAAAAACACGGAATCGGCACAAAATTAAATTAGTCAGTTTTTTGTTTTGTTTTAAAAGTTATTCTTTCCGTTGGGGGTATAAAGTTAATCCAAGGAAATTATCAAATCGTTTCGGAGTCAGCGTTCGTCTTTAGACTTTTTTGTAACGTCTGTAAGAGATCATTTCACAAAGGTAATCCTCGTGGTTTCGGCATGTATAATGGCGTGGTTTCGCAATTCACGATTTGTTGCCCTTTAGGGGTTTTTTATTAACTCCACTCTTTGATAGTGCGTTGTAAGTTGACCTAACTGTCTGTAGTTGATTTAATCCTCAAACCTAAATCGTAGCTATTATCTAGTCGTGCCAATTACTAGAACCTAGGCCTCGTTCACGGGAATGAAAGCCAAATGCGGCGACACTAGGGCAATATTTGTGCACTATTTTCACCCTGTGTGGGAAAAGAAATCTTTATTTAAAACCTAATTACTGAAGCATGTAATTTCATTTCCCAGAAGATATTTATGCGATCTTTCTATTGCTAAGTAACATTTGATTTAGAATTTACATGCAACATAAAATTTTGTGTATTAAATTAATTTATTTGTATTCATGCTCAATAACGTTAATGCAAGATTTTAAACAAAGATAGAAACTCTCAAATTAAAAAGATGTAGAGGCTGATATATTTTGAAATATAGGTTTAAGTACGGCCTACATGCCCAAAAACGTTTGTTTGAAAAATCTAGCGACCACCTTTCTCTCAAACTTTTTTTCTCAAGCGGTAGTAGACACAAATATAGAAATATAAAAGCACTTGAGATCCATACTAATATAAGCTGATATCTGTTATTAGGAACTTCGGTACGAAATGTGCACGGTGTGGTCGCAGTATTCACGCTAACGACTGGGTCCGGCGTGCCAAGACTAGCGTATATCACTTAGCTTGCTTCGCGTGTGACAGCTGTAAGAGACAGTTGTCGACTGGTGAAGAGTTTGCTCTGAAAGATGGTCACGTGCTTTGCAAGTTACATTATTTGGAAATCCTGGAGAGATCAACCGCTGACCGAGAAACCGAAGACGGTTGGTAGATTTACTGTGTAAATTACGTGTTTGTCGCTATAGTTACGATATAACATATTTTTGTTTCCATAGCATAAAAGGTCTTCTCTACGTGAGTAAGACGTGCGTTGTTGGGTTTCTCACTCTCAAAGTAT
>JAOEJH020438101.1:0-7500 GCA_025448215.2 Palythoa grandis
TGTATTTTCATTATCATGTTTATATTTACACTAAATTAGTTTTTTAAAATAGCAAATGTTCAAGTTCAGAGATTCAAGTGAAAGAAAACTGCCTGGTCGAATGAAATGAGTCTTCGACACGCTCTTTGTTGTTATAGACCTTTACAATTAATGTGTCGACCCAGCGTTAGTTCAGAAAGACTTTTAATTTATTCAGGGAAATACTGCTTGAATAAAAAATCTCCAAAAAGGCACGTAGGTCCCAGTCCTAACCGCGCCTATGGCGACAGGAGGGTCACGTGATAATACTCGGGAACAGTCAATACTGAACAAAGCAGAAAAATACATTTTGGGGGAATGGGTCTATTTCCCAGAAAGCATTGCGGACAGCTCAGTAGAGATTGTCTTTTTAAAATAATTATTATTTCAGGTTAGAATTTATTTATTGTGCAACTAATAAGTTACTTCTGAAATGGATGAGAGAAAGTCGAATATCAGAACAAGCGAAAAGGTAAGTGAGTTTGGCAATAGTTATCTTCTTGTCAAATTATATGCTGTAGATCCTTTGCTAGACCCTGTGAAGCTAATTGGATTCTAATCCGATTCGAGGTTTGTTGCGATAAGGAGCTATTTATAACAGCTAGCGAAAGGAAAGGATACGTTTCACTTTCCAAGATTGTGTGGTTCTGACACAAAAAAGTTTAGGTTTCAAATTTTACTCTTTCTGCTAACTCAGAAACGAGCAGTCGGGGTCCCTGTGGTATTAAAGACTCGTTTCTTTCTTTTCGCGGCGAAGAAACATGTGACATTTACTCAATGAATTTTTAGAATTTCTCAGAATTTACTCCAGCCATGTTGAATGTTTTTTTTATGGCATTCAAAGTTTTATTGACAGATACTGACCTTGTCAGATTATTGTAATTGTGTAAAATGGGGGGTTGACTTTGTCAGACAGATAACATTACCTGTTCTTCGATGCAATTCAACAAAAATGCTAAATATGTCTTTAATATTAACCTTGATTCTACTCATTAGGTGAGATATGTTGGAGCAACGACAGTACACAGGGTCCACTATTAAGAAATATTTTGAAGCACTTGGCTTAGCAAAACTTTAACATAAGACAGCATAAGACCAAATAAAAAAATATGTGTGCTACCGGTTACCCAAACTTCCCTAGTTTTTTCACGCCAACCCAAAAATTTTTTCGCTAAAATTGATCTGTACGTTTTATTTTGTGGATTTCTTGAAATTTTCTGTAAATGTAGCAATAAAATTTTTTTCAAAAAATAAACAGTTTGCACCTACCTACCAACCCTATTTTTTGGGATGTAATCAGAACCACACATATTTTTTTTATTTGGCCTAATAATTTGTCTTAAATTTATTGGCCCAGTGAGTGCAAGGTCCGAAGCGAGCGAGGAGCTGAACACGAGTAACCTCAGGTTTCATCCCTTGAAAATCTTACTTCTGTGCATAAATAAACTCATTTGATTAACAGCAGAAAGCGTCATTTTGTTTTAGAACCTTGCCAAACTGGTTTGTACTACATGAGCTAAATATGTGGTGTCTGTTTACATGTCACGTCTGGTCTCAAAATGAACAAAAATGAAATAAAAAATATTCAGAACAGTAAACTTGACGACCTGTACAGAGTGTGCAGATGTAGCCCCTTTTTACTCGGTCAAGAAACTGTAAAATTTGTTTTTTCCCAAAATTGCTTGCTGATAGATTAAAAAATGACTGATTGGTTTCCCATGGCCCATTTGAAAATGTTTACGTGGTTATTTGCTACATAAAATATATTTAGAGCATGATGTATGAGAATTATACACAAGTTCTGGAGGTGGGGGTAAAGAAATGATATACCAATGCGAAAAATCTGTCGAACAGTACAAAACACATGGCTTAGAGCTAGAGATGGAGAGATGTCAGCAAATTAGGTCAGTGTAAAAAATGCAGATTGTGTCGAGCCGAAAATAACAAAAAAAGGCAAAAGAAAAGTTTAAATTTTTAACTGATTTACACATAGTTTTGTAAATCAAAAAGGCTCAAATAATCATCGAAATCATAAGACATATTTTTTTAAAGATGTAAAAATTCAGTTATTGAAGTTCGGTCCTGAAAAATCGCACAAGTGATTGTATGGTATCCCGATATTGTTTACCACACTGCTAAATAAATAAAAACACAGTGTGAAAGCGTAACCCCAACTGATTCTTGTTAGGATCGAGGACTATACTGAATATCTTGGATGTGGAAACTTGTTTGTGAAATTATAAGGGCAAAAACATGGCAAAGATTTCAGAATAGTTAAAACCTCACGCTGATAAAAATGAACAGATTGGTGAAATCACTTGAAATATGACACACCTGCAGCAGCCAGTCAAAAAAATGACTAACAAATCTTACTTAGATGAACTATACAATCGGTATGACTTGCTCCTTTTTCAAATTTTCAATTTCTCTGAATTTCGAGCGAGTAGTTGCTGTTAATGCACAAACTGATTCCGACATTAAAATATCAGCATCCCTTCACAGTCAGCCATTTATTTTTAGTTGCCATCTTGTCATGTTGAGATCGAGTAAAACCAGTTGGACTGGTTGCTCATATTTCTAACCAATGAGAGTGCTTGTATGAAACTGTTTTTGAATTCACCAATCAAAACTCTTTGGTCAAATTTTGACCTAAAACATGTAAACTGATGTCTGATTGGATTGGTGCATTCAAAAGCTTAACGGATGATACCAAAGACCTGTAACTTGTGATTGGCCTTTATAATCACGCTTTGCCAAGATCAAAATGAGTGAGTTGCCTCTAGCTCCCAGGGTATTTGTTGGCTCAATGAGCATAAGATCTTTTATTATATGGCAGTACTGAATTTAGGTCAAAAACCAAATTTTGTTCATTGTGATTGGCTGAAATGTAGGTTTGTAACTTACTGTACAGACTTTTTCTGCAGCAGACTTCAAAAATTAAAACAATATTGGAAGAATTTTACTATCCGCTGAAAATCACAATGCTACTGACCCTAGAAAAGTTTTAAAAGATGTCATGATTGATAAATATAACCTTCAAAACAAAGTGGTACCTGAAGAACGTCAATAAACTGCAGAAGTGAACGGCTGGTACTTAGTGGGTGTGTAGCTTGTTGGCTCCCTATTAGGCACAAGATCTTTTATTATATAGCTAGTTCGTTTTCGACTCGAATGCATGCTCTCATTGGCTTAATTGAGGTCACGTGGATGAGTTCAAATCAAATGTTCCCCGGCTGGTCAACATCTCAAAAATTATTGACCAATCGGTGGACATTGCTGTCATGTGTCACATTTGAGAGCGGGAAAATTTAATAATTGTGGTTTATTTTGTTTATGCTATATAGCAAAACATTAATGACTGCTCCCTCGGGAAACATCTGCTTTGTTTCCCTTGAATCTTGATGTTTCCATCGACTCGTCTCAGGAAACATCAAGATTCTTGGGAAACGAAACAGATATTTCCCTTGAGAACAGTTAAGTGTATAATATTTACTTGCTCTGTGCCTCTTTGGCTCAACATTAAACTCTAACCCCATCCCTAATGCCAATCCTCATCTTAAACCCTGAATACTAACCTGAAACCTTAAGCTTGAACATTAGAAGAATCTTGAATGCTATCATATTGAATATTGAGCTGCCAAGCCAGTAAATAACAAAGAGCAGTTAGCATTGCACATGTTATATTATGGCTCAATAGCTTGAGTTGTAGAAACTGTTCAAAATGGGCCTAGTATTCTGCAGTTTAGCCAAGCTATTACTTAGGGCGCGAAGTAGGGAAAAAATTGGACTGCCATCTATGTTTTTTGGGAGGAAAGATCACAAATTTTAAATTTCGTCTGCCAGTTTTTCTTTTGTTTGACAGTCCAAATCTATATTTCGGTCTGCCAGTTCCCAAATTTGGCCTGCATTTTGGTGGTTGAAAGGCAGTTATTTCATGCCCTGTTATCTATAATAAGTATACAGACAATTGGGCTGTGGATCATACTTTATATTGGGGGAATAGATATCAAGGGGTCTGGGGCATCCTTCCTTAGAAAGTTTTGAAATCAGGTGCCTCAGGAATGGCAAGACAGGCTCCAATTTTTATAGGTTTTATATAGAAACAATTTCTCTACAATACTTTGCCTTTTTGTTGCCACTTTTACAAAATAAAATAGTCGAAAAAGAATTGCATAGACCTTGGAAAAACTTTTGACCATACAATAAGCAAAAATACTTTCATTTATTTATTAAAGATAACTGGAAAAATATATAGAGTGTATGACCTGTAACTAACATTTCTAATCAAAGAGCCTAGTGCAAAAATGACATATTAAGTAATTTTTGGGTTAATGTCGAGTTTTCATAGACTTGAACAGTTGTAATGTGTTTGTTCATGTGGTGCAATTGTTCTTTTATACATAGAATTCTAACATAGTAAAAGCCACAGCTAACACAAAATTTGCCCTTACGACTTTGCTAAGCTGCATAAAAATTGGTACAAAACTCTGAATGGGTAACTGCACGGTCTAATGATACTTCTTTTAGGTGTTGCGGTCTGTTGTGAAACTTTTTGTACAGTTGTCGACACCAAACTATAGCATGCCATGGCAGATGAAAAGACAACAACAGGTGTTTGGCTCAGGGTTTATCATCTCTGGTCGGCGAATCTTAACCAATGGTCATGTGGTAGCATATCAAAAATCTGTAAGTATATATTCAATAGTTTTTGATTAGTCATGTTCAGGAACATAACTTATGAATTCATCGTGAATGTTGGAAAAGTACACCAAAAACTTTAGAATTTTTAAGATTGTATGAAAACTATCACTAATGATACAGCTCAGTATTTTCTCAAATATAAGAAATAGGACAACTCTCTTTAGTTTAAACATGTTTTGGCAACTTCTTTCAGATATGTTTACAATAGCTGCTTCCTCACAAATTGATAAATTTATGCAAATTGATACAGTCAATGTGACTCCTCTCCTTTCCGTCCCAAAAGCAATAATTATTCTTTGTGTACTTTGAAAAAGTGCAAGACCATACTCACAATAACTATATTTATTTTTGTTTTTACACAGGTTCGAGTTCGCAAACATGGAGATGCCAGAAAATACAATGCCCATGTCATTCATGTTGGTCATGAATGTGATATAGCCATGGTGAGTTTTGACTCTCTAAAATAAGTTTAAGTTGCTGTGATATTAATTAATTTTCAGTAATGACAGTGTGTGGCTGTTGGAGGGAGTCCTTGGGGAGTTGTCAATACCACAATACCGGAAAAATAATTTGAAAATACAGTAACCACATATCACACAAACAGGAATATTTGCTTAATAGCATTATGCGAAAAAGGGGCATACCGGGTACATCTCAGAGAAGTCACTGACAATAGTGACGCTCATTGGCAACTTACTAGGCAAACATTAGTGAATAACTTCACATGATTTCATGATGATACTGATGTAGCAACTAAACTGCTAACAGAGACCGCAGAGCAAGATTTGGGGTGCTCAATCAAGAGCACCGTAGGCATGAGCTACCTAGGGGGGATTTGGGATTCTAGATTTACCAGAAATGCATCTAAATTTGTAAATCCTCACAAAAGTGGTCCAACATTTACTTCAGGTAAGTGGCTTGTAAATGGAAAAGAACATGAAATCGATTGCATTGATTCAAAGTCCTAAGTTCCTTGATGATGAATCACAGCTCCAAACTGGTGTAGCGGTCACAGAGGTCGCAGTACATGAATGGATGTACACAGAAATGTGACTGGTTGCTGTGCTGATTATTAGTAACTAATCAAAAGAATATTTTGTGACTTTGTGACATAGATGATAGAGTTGTAATTTAAGAAACCTCATTTTTACCTATCCCTCATGCAAAGATAGAAAACACCACAATACCGCCAAATTTGTAAAAAAAATCTTGCAATCCCGCAGGACTTAAGGTAAAATCTTCACACACAGTGGAGTTTTATGATACCGTATTACCACAACTTTTTCTTTTTTTCACCACAATACCGCACATAAAAACGGTCAATATTGCAAATGCCAAGGAATCCCTTGTTGGCAAAAACATCATGTTTCATACTCGTCAAAATGCTACCATGATTAATGCCACCATCAATAATTTATTATGAATGACAAACAGTTTTAGTAACTTGAACAATCTCTTATACATAATGATACATAATGAAATGATTTATTATCTCAGAATTTCTAAAGGGTACCGATTGAAAACTATTTTTTGAAAACATACGTCAATTACTTCACCATTCAGAAGAATATTTTCTGTTTGTGTGCATGGCTGTTATGTTGTTGTAACTAACCTACTAACTTTTAGTTTTGTTACAATAATTATTGCAAGCTATATGAAATTAGCTTGGTACTTGATAATGATAGGAAATGTTATTATTTCTAAGCTGGGAGTCTCTGATGAAAAGTTTTGGGAGAATCTGGATCCTTTGGAGTTTGGCAATATTCCAATGCTTGAAGAGGATGTGGTTTGTGTAGGATTCCCCACTGGGGGGGACAACATTAGTGTCACCAGGGGAGTGGTATCACGAGTGGAGATACAGCGCTATGCACATTCGGCTGTGGAACTGTTGGCAATTCAGGTAAAGTTGTTAGACATTGTTTCTATTTGAATGTATGATTATATTATTTTTCATTTCAAATTTTATGTTAAATGATATTAATAATAAATTGTTATATAATTATGCAGATTGATGCAGCTATTAATAGTGGAAACAGTGGTGGCCCTGCCCTCAGAGATGATAAATTGATAGGCATTGCATTTGAAACACTGGATAATGCAGAGAACATTGGTTACATCATTCCAGTGAGTTATCTGATAGAGTGCAGTATAAAATGGGAGATTATGTTGCATCACATGGTTCATTATCAGTGTGGCAAATTATAAATGTGATAATATTATTACTGTTTGTAAACAAACTAAACTTTTTACTGTAAAAGGATTTTTGCTGTTATAGTAATTTTCGCATTAAAATTTTTGAGACATGGAAGGATTTCACCATTACAAAATATTACAGGCCCTGTTGTCTAAGCATTCATGAATGTTGATTTGTTGGTACTGTAGGGGTAGCAGATGGTCCATTGCATTTTTGAAGTGCTGGCAAAGTATGGCCCATCCTCAAATGCTCGCACAAAGATTTAAGTAGTGCTCATGGCATTTGATAGAATTTCTCAAATGCTCACTTTGAATTTTGATTTTTTGCTCTTTTCATTGGTTATGCCTATATTATTTTCTGTAACTGCAAACGCTCTGATTTTCTTGTTCTGTGGAGCAATCTTATTCCAAGCTTGAACAACACCTTTTGTTTTTCAAAATGTTGTGATAAAATAATTCTTGTTGCTCGCAGCTACTAAAAAATAAAAGTGCTCATGAATACTCACAAAAAGTAATAATAATATGGTCATGCTGTTATGCTCACATTTCAATGTTAAATGCAAGCATGCAAGCATGGCCATGATTATT
>JAOEJH020439345.1:0-12146 GCA_025448215.2 Palythoa grandis
TCAATTTTTAACTGTAAATAGTTCCTTATCTGAAGAAGGCCGAAGGCCGAAACGTCGTATTAAAGCCGGAACAGTTAAAGATTTGCTTCGTGTTTCATCATTTTACACTTATCCTATATGTATAAGTATAATACAATATAATTACTAATTGTCATGTGTTGCAGCTAATTTAATGACAGCAAGACCTTGAGTCTCAAACGTCCCATTAGATGTCAAGATGTCACCAATTGCTAATTTTTATGATGCAGTGTGAAGACAGCCTAATAATTTGCCAAAAAGAATGTGTATATCTGTGCAATATCGTCAAGGTGGGTTATGGGCGTGGATGGTCCTTTTTGCAGCATGGTTGTCCACTCTAGCGGTCGGTGGAATAACTTACAGTGTTGCTGTTGTCTTGCCAACAATCAGGGACCATTTTGGCAAAACCAGGCAAAGTAGTGGTACGTATTGCTACTATAATTACAATGAAATAAATGTATTTGCTATTGTTTTGTATCTACATTTAAAATGGTCGCCAGGAAAACTGAGTACCAGCTTCTGCTGGGGCTAACCTGTGATGGATTCGTGTCCCGTCCAGGGGGAGTCAAGGACTCTCATCCGCTCAACACTACAGCTTGTAATGGATTTAGCAAAGATGGTGTAATGTATTTAAAAGCATCATCCCTTTTTTCTACAGTATAGCTTGAAAAGAGGGATCGAGGGATTTTGAAATCCTTTTTTGTTTACATATAGCTTTGTACTGATCCAACTTTAAGAGTATACGTTTTGGTCGAAAATTTTTTCCAAAGAGTGCCATATTTTCCTACTAGGGCGAAATGCTTTCCGACCAGTGTGAAATAAGTAATGTAGTTCTTAATTATCAGTAATCAATATGCAAATCCTAAGTTCCTCTATGGTATAGTTGCTTTGGACTAAGAAGTAGATAGTCCCGTTTAAGGTAGGGTAAAACATTTTAGCTACATATAGGTTGGTGGGATATTGTGTGGGAGAGTCGGTTAGAAAAGATTAGTGGGGGAGGGACAGGTGGAAAAGGTTAGTGGGAGGAGGGGTAAATAGGAAAGTGCTGGTAAAGGGAGAGGTTGATGAGAAAAATGAATAAAAAACAATGACAAGAAATAAAGTTTTCTTAGTTCCCAAACTAGAAAATGTTAGATAACCATATTCCACACTGTTTGGAAAATTTTGAACTGGCTCAAATTTAGTTTTAGTGAAACGGGCTTTTATATTTCATTGTATTTCGATTCATTGTACAATAAACTTTAGGTAGTGCTCCATTATGGCGCTCAAAATGTTAAATCACTATAGGATGACGACTTTTCAGTCTTGCAATATAACATTTCATTTGTTTTATATTTCTAACAGCCTGGATTGCCTCCATCGCTGTTGCAGTGATACATTTTATGGGCCCATTGACAGGAATCCTTAACAACAGGTTTGGTTGTCGAATAACAGCAATCTTGGGCGGAATACTTTGTTCTGCAGGCTTGGTGATATCATCATTCGCACAGCAGCTGGAGTTTATGTATTTTAGTTATGGCATTGTATTTGGCTGCGGTGGCAGCTTTATTAACCTAACAGCCTTTGTTGTTGTAACGAATTCTTTCACCAAGTGCCGACCTCTGGCAGTGGGTATTGTTGCTGGTGGAATCGGTTGCGGCAATCTTGTGCTCAGTCCAAGTGTGGGGTTTTTGCTGTCACAGTCTGGGTGGCGAAACGTATTTCGAATCCTTGCAGGAATCACAGCTGTTCTTATCTTTGCTAGTTGTGTGTATCGACCAAAGCACTATGAATTTAACGACGAGAATGCTGCTGAGAGGAATGCAAATATCAATAACGAGCACAGAAGACGGATGTTTGATTGCTCCATATGGACCAACTACCGATGGGTGCTAGTGACACTGGCGGCAGGGTTAGGATATTTTGCAAAAGCAATTGGTCAGGTCAATTTGGTAAGAACAACTTATACTGATAAGACTGTTGTAATATCTAGACAATGTAATTTAAGTCCTTTTTTGGTTTTCTTAGACAGTAAGGGGAGCAACAACCTGTCCAAATATTGGAGTTTTAAGCCAGATAGTAACTACATTTAGTAGATATATCATTTCTGTTTAGCTAGTGTAGAGTTACGAGTTGATAGAATGCTTAGCATGAGGAGATTTCGGAGTCACGCGTATAAGCCTTAGAAAAAATGCATGGTAACTTCAGCGATTAATCGTCATGTGATAATCGAACTTGCGGAATCCTTCCTTTTTCATTCTATTTATGAAAAGCACTAAAGTGCAAACCCTCGTCTCAAATACTCGTCCCAGTCTTTCGCAGCCTTGAGACAAAATGGCCGACTGTATGTATCGCCTTGAAAGGAGGGGGCGTTGTATCTCTGCAACGGAGCGATTTCAGAGAAAATCCCACAAATTTTTGACCTTCGTCTCCCGCTGAGTACGTGACAGCGTTTTCAGAACGAACAGACGCTCCATTGGTGAGATGTGACTTACCAGACACACAGACACACAAACAGACACGCAGACGGAACTGCAATAACCCTCGCCGAGGGTTAATAAAACATCCATTAAGCAGCAAAATATCTAAAACCAAACAAGCAGCTTTTATGATGAGAAATTCTCCCACAAGCTCATCAGAGGTTGTTTTAATGCTGAACGCACGCAAGCTTTTAAGATTTATTTGTAATTTGATTCCAACTTATACATTCCATATCTTGAAAGGGGCAAAATTATACTATTAATTAATCCTAGTTGGAAAGTTTTTCTTACTTTTTTAGTCATCCTTAGATTTTCTATTGATCAAATAGTGACCATGCATATGCGAGCACGTGTTTGATATCCACTAATTTTTACTCCAGGCTCAACACGCAAAGGACATCGGCGTTTCAGAAGCAGATTTTGCCAACCTTTATCTGTTTATGGGACTGACGGGAACATTCGCACGACCAGGAAGTGGATTGCTTTGCCAGATCAAGAAAATTAAAGCCTTGTTTGTATTGCAAATGTCAATACTCATTTTGGGGATTACCTTCCTGCTGTTGCCAACATTGACAAGTTATTCACTTATGGTGGTATTTGTACTTCTTTTTGGTGTTGGAGACGGGGTCCTCGTTGCATGTGGAAACGTTTGTATTTTGAAATGCTTCAACGATCCTGTCAAGAAAATCTCGGGGTTCGGAATTTCTATGTTGTGGATATCTTTTGCATTTGTTGTTGGCCCTCCACTTTCAGGTACTGAACGTATATCTATATAAGTTCTTTTATTACGCATTTATGGTAGATATCCATGTGATAAAGCCGTGAAAAAAAACCATATCAGTGAAAAAAGCGATATCAGTGAATTGATATGATGTCACTTCACGGTAAAATGGTCCAATGAAAAGCCCGTTACAAATACTTTCAGCCAATCATATTGCTTGTATTATTGTGTCACTAATTTCTCGACGCACGTTTCCCGCCTTTTTTCAAACAATAATACATGGCTTTAAAGTCGCGGCTTACTCAGTTTTAGGAAGATAAAATTCAAATTTCTTGCATCAAAACTAGAGCATACGCATCTCGAGAAAAATGAGATCTTTGTTTAAGACTTTTTTAAGTCATGAAGGCGAAAAATAACCAGTAGAATGCACCAAATGAGAGAAGAAATGTAGATAAGTTATGTTGATACGTTCAATGTATAGAGCATTTTCACCCACTCCCTAGAGACGCCAAAGGCAAAAGACGAGGCGGCCATGTTGGTGTCCTAAATAAAAGAAATCATCAAAATTCTTTTGTTCAAGGAACACCAACATGGCCGCTGTGACGTCAGGTGAAAATGCTCTATAGTTTTAGTATCACTGTGTTGTTTCATCTACCCTAAATTGTGAAATAAACAACCTATAAAATGTTAAGACCTTAATATCGTTTTATTCACAAGGCTTTTGTATTATATCACTCACTCACTAGCAGACTCGCTCGAAAAACTTGTGAATAAAAACGATATCAAGCTCTTAACATGTAATAATCTCTACTTACTCACTTTGTTGAGGCAGAAGTGAGTAATATCAAGATAGGCTGCACTAGTTTTGTACTTTTTTCCATTTTCTTTAGTTTCATTCTTCATAGCTGGGAGTTCACTTTTGTACGTCACCTGCCTGTGACGACATGTGATAACTTTTTTTTTGCTCGAGTTTATGAGATGTACAGTTTTATACAACAAAAAAATTTATAACTAATTTTGATAGTATTGTCGTCATTATAATCATAATCATGATCGTCATCACCATCATCATCATAATCATCATCATCATCATAATCATCATAATCGTCACCATCATCATCATCATCATCATCATCCTAATCATCATTATCATCATTATAATCATCATCATCATCATAATAATAATCATCACAATCATAATCATCATAATCATAATCATCATCATCACCATAATCGTCATAATCATCATCATAATCATAATTATCATCGTCATCATCACAATCGATATTGATTTTTCTTAAACTCACGTTAATAACCGCATTATATTCTTACAGGTCACATGGCCGATGTGTATGGAACGTTCAACCCGTCCTTCTACCTAGCTGGTGCTTGTTGTATATTAGCCGTAGTGATTATTTGTTTCATTCCCTGCCTTAAGAAGTCACCCGATCTACAAACTGCTGAAGCTGAGCCAGCTCTCAACAACTCAGATGCCAATGGGCAGATTACGGTGCATGAATCAGCCGTCTAGCACGTCACACAAAAGCGATTTTATATTCAATGCCCGGCTTTGAGAACACACTGATAACAGGATAGGCCTACAGCCATTAATATACGTGTTTTATGGGTTGGACGGAGAGGGGGGGGAGGGGGGGGGGGGGACGGGCTTCAGGGCAAACCGGTGTCAAAGTAGGCCCGGGATATGCTTTTTTAAACCGTACCCAATTAGTCACAATTTAAAATACATATAAACTCAGGCAGTCTCAGACTCCTTGATGCCAGATTGCGGACTTTGAGCCTGCTTATCATCCGCCAAAATAAATGCGGAGCAAAGTTTTGTTTTGCCAATCAGAAAGTAAAGTAATAATGACGTGCCTGATTGTTTTGAGCGGAATTAAAGGGCCACTTTGGCAATTTTTATGCAATATAAAGGAAACTTGCTATTTTACTATTACAGGTTTAATTTTTTTACATGATTAGACAACTACGGACCTTCTCAGTTGTAAGGGGTTACGTTAGCACTTATTGCACCCTGTTCCTATGCCCCTGCAGATATGGTCTCTATACAGTTTAGCAGAGCAATATCATTTTACAAACACGCCCACAAAACATTTCTCACATGCTCTGTCCACGCAGCTGCATTCCCACACATATTGAAAAGCGTAAATCCACACTGCAGTGAATAAACTCACAATCAGAACCCAAACCATTTAAACAGCACACAGAACAAAGACTCGCTAACTTGCTAAACAACACAGATAATTTTGGGAAGTTGTAGCATTTGTATCTTTGGTTTAGGTATTTCCTGTTGAAGCCAAGTTTTTAAGCAGCAAACCATCACCCAATATAAAAAACTTTTCTTTGAAAGTCATGTTCATGAAAGGCGTACTATATATGAATAATGGCAAATGCACTAAATATCCAAGAAAACGGAAACGTTATTGAATAAGTGTTTCCGGAATATTGTCGACCAAGTCGTGTAAACATTGTTCTATGGCCACCGCAACTTTATTAGGAATAAAAACAAACCGGGTTGCGTTTACGAACATCACAACCGAACATTCGGATCTACACTTTAATAGAAAAGAGACTTGATTCTTGATTTATAGCCTGCCTTGGCATTGAGATCTTCCTAGCTAGAAAAATATGACAATGGTCATGCGCATTACCGTCAGGCGGATTTTAGCTGTAAATATGGCTCTGATCATGCACAGTTTCAACCTGAAAGTTTATAAAATAACTTTTCTCGTTGATAAGTGAAGAATACCGACTGTAATTACGAGGCAGCGCGCACTTACCGCTTCTCGCTTCTAAACCAAAAATAGAAAAAAGCAAATTCAGTAATGGATGATAAAACAATTATTGGACTAGGTAATCGCAAAATATTGTGATTTGACATTTGCCTCTGCTCGCCACTGACAAATCACGATGTTTTGCTCAACCTCGTCCACCAATTGATAAATACTTCATGTAGCTCGTTAGTTTGTTTATTACGTGATTAGTTACCAGTTTTTCTCTTAATATTTGAATTTATTGCAATTTAGACCAACGGTCACTATGTTGAAGCATACGAAGTGTTCTTACAAGGTGCGTTTTGATGACATGCTTGTCACAGCAGTTCGTTTTTTTATTCCTATTTTCACCCTGCATGTTTGTATAAAGTGTCAGTAGTTTACTTTTTGATGTTGAACCGTAATGATACAAACACACCAAGATGAACCAACTTAGCCCATTTCATTCCAAGCGATGGACTTTGGGCCAAAGATGCGTTTCTGAACTCTTATTGCAGAATTCCTCTTTACTGACATTCTTGCCACACAAAACTTGCTCTTCGTTTTTGTTTCAACCTTTCAGCATCATTTACAATACGATACGATCACACTTATAGCGTCAGACACGACGAACCACGTGACCATTTTGGCATGTTTGGTCGTTGGACTTGCTACAATTTTATAATTACCCTGGTTATTTCTATTTCTAAGAAGCTTTTCTTATCAATGTTTTCATCAACTTTGAGTGTTATAAATTTTTCATTCAAAATTAGAAAAAATATTTGTTTTGATAGTGGTCCTCACTGTCTTTCTGTTCCCACGAGTTAACATAATATTTTCTCAGCTCAAATTTTAAAATGTTTGAAGATTAATGTTTCGAAATAATTTAAAGACTTTAGAGCTATCTGGAATTATTATATCACCGTTAAACCTGTCAAAAACCAACTAATTTCACTCTAAATTCTAGTGCAATTGTATTTGTTGTGCCGATAGCTTAAGAAACGGGCAATGGATAAGTTTCATGATAAACTGACTACTAATGAATTACTCACTTTTTTATAAGAACCACTAAATTTTGCCGAGGTTCATTGTTCTTAACTTTTTGGCTGCTTCAGCCTCAATTTGTTCTTAATTTGTTCTTATTTCTATGAGTATATGTGGCTTAAATTGAAATAAAAATAAGCATTGGAAAAAGAAATGCCTCGCACTGCAGATGCATTGTAAGGCTGTATTTAGAGGCAAACTAAGTTAAATTACGAGTATCGGTCAAGTTTACCTAAAGAATTCAGTTCATAGTTATCGAATCTCAGCCTGAACTTGTTCTTAAAGTTTTCTTAAATTTTGGCCAGTTTGGCCTCGTTGTTCTTATGAAATTGCTCTTACAAAAAATAACGTGTAGAGAACTTATACTAGATCTTCATTCACTGCGCTAAAAGCCAAATAAAGATAAACTGTAATTGGCATTAAGAACAAAGACATCGATATGAGGTCAGTTAATAGATCATAATATCCCACACGTGGCAAATAAAAAAGTGGTTCAAGCTCGAGTTCAAGGCTGTTGCCTCCTTTCAGTAGAGAAATGAGTCTTCTTTCTGTTTTGTTGTAGTCTGTTTTACTTTTGTTTTGATCTGCTATTAACTATAGTATTACGAATGTATTTCAAAGGAATTGGATATAAGTTTATCTGTTAGTTTTATTCTTAAAAGAGGCTCATCGTAATCAAATATCGAACAATTCACCTGAGCCCAATTTAATGCTAATAAACTGGGACAAAAGGCTTTGTAGTTGGAATTACATCCTGTACGACTCCGGCCTGAAGTGTGCCTAAGCAACAAGAACGAAAACCTCAAAAGAACAGCAAAGAATAAAGGTTTGAACTATAAAATGCAAAGACTGCAATGTCCAGCCCAGCAATGTGACCACTTGTCTTTCATTGAGTCCATAAATAGAAGCAACGAGAAAAGCTCATTTGAAAGTTTTGTCGGCAACGGAAATGAATATATATTGACCTAACGACCTTTCCCTAAGAACATTAGATGTTTCAACGTTTTATATCCATGGTAAAAGTGCGAAAAAAACCAAATCATCTGAGGGGAAAAAATGATTTGAAATTTACTTTGAGAACCGACATACTCAAAGTTCAGATTGTGTGCTCCCTTGTTACTGATATATATTGCACGCCCTTGCACTTATGCTGGCTGTAACAAAATTACTTTCAAGCATGATAATAAACTTGGCTGTAACACTTGAAGGTCAAAGACTCAACTAGGGTTGGTCCTTTTTCACCTTCAGCTCCGCAATTCTATATAGTTCTTTATCATTTTTGCTAATAAAAAGTTGTTCACTTTTGTCTCATTTTATGTACCATTATTAAGCTCGTTTCTTGCATCTACAGGTAAAACTGTCTCATTCCTAACAGCAGTCCCGGGGGAGTGAAAACTGGCGCCGTAAAATGACTGCTGCAAGAGCAATTAAGTATTTCGAGAAGAAAATTTTTCCCTCAGGTAAGATTTGAAGTGTTTTAAATGTGAATTAACTGCACCGCCTTTCAATTTCCTAAAATCCAACACGATACTTTATAAACCTTTGCGTTATTTTGCTGGTAAAGCTGACGACAAAGTTGACGACAAAACGTCGAAATCAACAAAAATACTTTCGTATAACTTGTAAAAGGAAAACAAACAGCAAATAATTAAATAAAGAATTATTAATTTAATTTGGTGTACAAAAGCGGCACATAACGTACTCAAACAATATGAAATCAATACTATAAAAGAGGACTTGAAATAAAGGATAAATAAAACAAAATTGAGTGCTTTCTTTTTGTTGTTTTCAATGTTTTACAAGTTTGAGCGAAACCATGAAGAGCACACGGAGATACTTTCTATTCCTATTTTGAAGCTAAAATAAAATGGTGCAATGGCAGCCACTCAGTTATGAACACTGAGTTAATAAAGGTTACACCATTCATAACTGCGGAACTCTCTAACTCTGGAAGCCAGATGAAAAATTTTTACCGTCAAGGTGTCTGCAAGTTTTGTCTCAATATCGCAAATTGCGGAAATACGGTTTCCTCCAATTTACTGCTCAACTTTAAACATGAAATGTTAGTCTTACGACTAAAGAAAATATACATTAATTCTACGGTTTTCCAAATATCTCGGCCAGTTTAAATTATTGTAAGCATTGCTAATTTTTGCTTTGCGTTTTCAGTTAAGTATGTAAGTTTATAACCTTTTTGAGAAGTGTTGTTTTCTTTCGATTTTGCGGGCTGCAAAAAGACTACATTAAAAAGAACTTGCTTCGAACATTGTTCAGAGTCTGTGTTAAGAAAAAAAAATCGTGATTTGAGATCCAAAAACAATTACATATTGAAGAACTGTGAGAGAGTACCGTGTTGTCAAGCTTGGTAAACACAAGAGGTTTATATATTGTCACAGGAGATAACTCATTTATTGAGGGCATAAACAAAATGTAATAAGATAAACCAAATCGTTACCTACACTGAGAATAGATCTCATAAGAACATCGAGTCGTTTTAATATTGAAAATGTCGTACAGTTAAAACTTGATATCACAGTTTAGGACATGATGCAAACATTATGTAGGTGGTTAGTAGTAGAACTTATTAACTAGAGTCAAGACATTTTATAGCCAATGACAGGAGTTCTTTGATTCAAGGTTTCCCAGAGATGATAATACAACGAGTATAAGCGGACGCTTAAAATAGAATGCGCACAGTTCAAACTTGATATCACAGTTTAGGACATGATGCAAACATTATGTTGGTGGTTAGTAGTAGAACTTATTAACTAGAGTCAAGACATTTTATAGCCAATGACAGGCGTTCTTTGATTCAAGGTTTCCCAGAGATGATAATACAACGAGTATAAGCGGACGCTTAAAACAGAATGCGCAAAATTTTGATTTTTACTCTGCTGAGTTAAACTTTGACTAAAATTAAAAATACGATAATTATGTTCTCCAAATAGAGCACAAGTTTTTAGTAGTTTTCCAAAGATTAACAAGCATAATTTGCTTCCTGTGACGCAGCACGACCATACTGTTAAGATATTTTAGCTGAAATTAAGCACTCAAGAAATAATCTAGTATAATATTGATAAACTTTTAGCTATTGAGCTAGGCTGCAATTGGATCTTATAAGAGCAGATACTATAGTCTTTGATATGCCGCAGGTTTACTTACGAGCCAGACGATTCAGAACTGTATAGACTGGCAGGTGGGTATCATTTCACATTTTACAAAACGCGCCTTGCAAGTAATCTCGTCCACATTTCACAAGTTTATCTTAGTATACCTTTCCCCCTTCCATTCAACTAGCAAAGCTATGTCAGTTATCCGGTTTGATGACGTCTTTGTAATTCAAAGACTACGTCAGGAAAGCGAGTCGAGATCAAATTGCCCAGCAACAACCAATATATAAACCAGAGTGGTAAATGTTAGCCGGATTTCCTGTGCCATCAAAGTCCGCGATGGATTGCACTTGCTGTAGCTTTCGTGTGCCTTACTCGCTGCGGTTCCCAGCCCAAGTGGCCTACCAGAGCTACACGTCAGACCATCTGCGCACTAAAATTCACTTTCCTGACGCATTCAAACCCTTTGTGGTTGATAATGTGCGCGCGGAAGAGAGAGACCAAGGTGCAGTGGTGTTTAGATTTCATCATGATTCGAGACACCTGTTCCCAGGAAGTCGCTCGCTCAAAACACAGTTTAGAAGTGGATTATCCCCATCTCAGGTCTGCCATCGTGACAGATATCCAACCATTTTTCCTCCTTCCAAAACGCTTCTTGATTCACCGATCTATCCCCGTACATTTTGTGCAAAAAGGATAGATATACCATTCCATTGTAATGAAGGATCCTACAAGAGATCTTTAGCTTTTCCTGTTCAAAGGCTAACTCCATCTCCTTGGAGCTCCATTGAGAGTCCAGGTGTAAACAGTGAGCGCAAACTATTGCTAAATGGCCAACCATCTGCATTTACCAGAACGGCCAGCCGTAGCAGGCGTTATTCACGGCACCAAAATGCTTGGGGAGGTCCGACCTACACTGAACTTATTACAAAGGCAATCTTGTCCACCTCAGAGCGCAGAATGACCCTGGCTTCTATCTATGAATGGATTGCAGATCACGTACCTTATTTCGGAGAAAGGAAAGAATGTAAAACATCAGAAGGATGGAAGGTAAAAAAACTGAAATTTTTATAAAGATTTTGAAATTCGAATAACAACACATTTAAAAAACATTCTTTTGCCATTTTTGATATTATTGTTAGGCAGTTGAGGGGTTTTCTCTGCAATTGACTTCTAACTGCTTTTTCTACTTTTTATTCTCCTTCATTTTACATCATGTTCTCATCCCATATTCTCTTTCGCCATACCTTTGAAATGACATTTTTTTGAAAAACTGCTACTAGCTCTTCTTTATAACATTTGATACCATCTCTATGAGCTGACGGTGCAGCAGACATTAAATAAAAATTACCCTAACCTTTTTCATCTAACTATGCTTAAGATACTTACAAATATTACAAATTATTTTTTTGATTATTAGAGTGCTGCATATGCAATTGGACACAATGCAATTACCTTTTTCCTTCAAGGAATAACCGTTAAACTCTGGCTTCGTTTAACCGTTTTAACGTTGCACGACGTTAAAAAGGGGAATTACTTATAATTTGACTAAAATTACTTTGGATCAAAAAACTAAGCAGTACTTGCGCAAACCTAATGCATTTTTACCGAAGGAATTCATGGTTTTAATATATTTACTATTTTCCAAAAGCATTTATATCACCATTAGTTGATTCTTAATTTTCATATAAAAATGTAATTAAATATCAAAATTATATGATGAATTTAAAGAAAAAAATCAAGATGCCTCACCATAACAACTTGACTAAGCTGTTTATTGCGAGGGTCTTGATGAAATGTGAAACGATTTTAGTCTCATATGCAAGAGATTTTGGGATTGCCTGCTAACAAGATTTGGGAATTGTATTAACGCTCGCTGGTAGCTTAAAATTTGAAGGTAAAAAGGTAGAGGAAACTTTTATTCAACTTCGGTAGTTCCGTCAGTTCCTATTGCCGGTTTTCACATGACGTCATAGCGGCCATGTTGGTGTACAAGAACAAAAGAATATTTGATGATTTCTTT
>JAOEJH020441003.1:0-18540 GCA_025448215.2 Palythoa grandis
AGCTCGATCGGTGCAAAATTTAAAATCTTATTATATGAATTTTCAAGTCGCGATTGCTCAAGTACAAAACAACTGATTTATCTGCATCAACAAAAATTGTTGTTATTCAAAAATGAAACTCGAAAAAATCCGTCGAAATTAATTTTGTTAAAAAAACTTCGTTCAGTCGTGAAACCATTGAAAGAGTTTTTCTTGCTTGGCACGAGTGGAGTTTACTCCAAAGCTGGAAGGTAGTAAACTTTGCTCTGAAACGACAATACGACTTTTTTTGAATACTTAATTAGCACTAACCAGTACTCCCTGCTTCACGGCTCCTCCCAGTGAATCATCATAGGCTCCATGGCTTTAGTAAAAACTCGAAAACAACCTCTGAGAGCGAGAATGAGTAGTAGAGCGAGGTTCCATTCATCTCTCTCGCCAAACCGGCGCCGGCGGCAGCACCGAAAAATTTTGAATCCCAGGAGTTTGAAAATGAATTCATGTAATTAGAAATCTTCAGTACTGTACTCAAAGTAAAATAGGTTCTCTACTGATATTTTTGAATGAATGAATGGCGAGCGGCGCCAAAATTCAACCTCGCTTTCAGTACAGCGGCGAGTGAAGGGTTAAGGAGAACTTTTGTTTTGATACTGAATGAAACGTTTCCGTTAAGAGATTCCAGACCTTAATTTCAGCTGGTACCGTTACATTTTACACTTAAAGCTTTTTTTCAACATTTTTAGTCAAAGTCAAACAACAGGAATTCGAAACAAAAAGACTCAACAAAAACAAGCACTCTTCCTGTAATTCGCTCATGAACTTCGCTTTGTACTTCCACTCACTTTGGTTAAAGATAAAAACAGTACTTACTTTTATATGTGCAGTAAGACGTGTTCAGTTTGCAAACCTATTTGGATTTTTCTTTCATTTTGATTTTTTTTAAACTACTTTGTAAGGTATCTGTAAAATCCGTAACGTAAAAACTACTGAGCAGTCGTCGTCGTCGAGTCCGGAAACGGACAAAGCCAGCTGGGGCGGACAAAGCATACACTCGGTCCGTTATCCTACTAAAATAAGACAAAACAACTTAAGAAACTCGGCTCTAAAAACTTCTCTTTTTCAAAAGTCCCACCCTTGCTTGAGAATTTGGTTCTATTTTTTGGTTTAGATACGAGTTCTTTACCATGCACGTGACAATTGCCGGGATTTTACAACAAGCGTAACAGACCAAACTCCAAATTTGGTAATGTGCCCTGATTGGTTGGGAAAGTGTTCCAGCATGGATTGAAAATTATACGCTTCTAGTAGTGATATGCTTCTTGTTTGCTTTGGTATAAGTCAGCGTAATTTTAAATAATAACAGAATTGAAATTCACAAAATTGATGCGAATTTTTGAACTTTGCGTTTATTTCGTGTATTGTTAATTTTCTACAGTAAGTTAAAACTAAATGACAACTTCACACCGCGACAAAATCATCCCCACTGGCACCAATTTGTTTTTTATTTTACTGTTTTTTTCGCCAACAGATTTGGAAGCAAGAGCAAGCACCCAAACAAAAGACCGCAGCATTTCTTCGCATCACCAATGTTGAAATGAAAGATGATAAACGGAACATAGATGTTGTTCGTTAAGTGATGGTTCTGCTACACAGAGAGATTTATATTTCAATGTAATGAAATAATTTAAACTGATGCTTACCTCCGCGTCTCTCAAAATAAGGTTTTTCGCTTTTCCGGCCAAGCATTGCTATAATTAAACAATTGTAAAGGACCATTTCCGGCTTAGCATTTCATTTCATTAGTTTTATTTTTATTTTATTGTAGTACTTTTTGTTTTATTTTCGAATTTAGTATCTTAAGTTTGCTTAGTGTCAACCTATAATATTAAACAGTGCTGGGACCAACATAAAATTGTCATAGATTTGCCATATACATCAGTCAAAAAAACGTCACTGGCTCAACTGCTTCTACATTAATATTCCGCGGTTACAACACAGAAGTCCATTAATCACTTTCTTTTCCACTCCTAACGAATTTCTTAACAATGGTTATCATAAAGAAATCATGTAATGATAACAACTTTAACATTAGCACCCTGTCTAAAAGAGTTCATCGAGTGACGCATACTGAACGATATCAACTTGTAAAACACGATTTTGTTAGAATACTAATTTCGTCTCGTTACGAAATATTAAAAATGTAAAGCCATGTATTTCTCTCTTATTGTAAATACGTAAAACCTTTCGACTGTAAGATTTCCGCTAACTATTTTTTACAATAAAAATTGGCCACTGATGCTCAATTATTGGTTTGGTCTTTGACGGAACAAAGTGTTAAGAGAACTTCTCTTAGATGGCTGAAAACGCACTAAGCAAGACCACATGTTAGCGGTTACTCGTAATCAGAGTACCAAAACACTTCAATGATAAAATTTCATGGTTCTGCACTTTGTCAAATGCGCTTGTGAGCAAGAGAACCGAATAGCATTAAAATTTGTTACTTTTTAGTTCAAATGTTCTAAGTTAACGCATTTCTTGGTTTTCACTCACTCCCAAGAGAAGCCAAAGACAAAAGACGAAGCGGCCATGATGGTGCCCTAAACAAAAGAAATCATCAAAATTCCTTTGTTCAAGGGCACCAACATGGCCGCTGTGACGTCAGGTGCAAGTCGGCAGTTCTTTTTTGAATGTTACCCTATAAACAACGAATAGCTTTGGGTTGTCCATGACCTTTAAAGTAAACAGGAAATTTCTAAGAATGGCAAATTAGATCAATGCTAAAGATATAGTAGTGGTGATACGTAACCTTTAAAAAAACTGCTGTCATTTGCTTTTGGTTAATGTGGCCGCGTGCCGCCAGTTTGGGCTGTGTAACTATATTCATTACTGAGAAGATAACGTAAAGAGAAATGTGTTGTTTGGTGTTTTTGTTTTTCAGTTACACCCAGGTGATTTTACTATTGAAAGCCAAGTTTTCATCTTCGAAACTTCCGACCATCAGGAAAGACTAGTGGTTGTTGCGATCGTTTTATAGTGGTTGTTGCGATTGTTTTATAGTAATCGCTACGCACGCTTCTCGCGACCTGCCCAACTATTTCCAGTGAAAAACTTATTTTGGACGTACTTAGACCGTGGTTTTATTGTTTACATGCAATCTAGGGTAATCAATCCTAGTCTCGTTCCACGATTCCCCTTGCACTAAGCCAAACACATTTGAGTATCCCCCACTCGAATTCCCAAGAAATTTCTTTGCGTCGTTCGTACACAAAAGCAAACCTTTCTGTGGTCTTAATCCTTTTCCAGCTAAATTGTCGAAAGTGGAAGTTAAAAAATTAAACTTAATAAAAATTGCTAACTTTTGAATTTGTAACGCCATTGCGAGACGAGTTGTAAGAACTTTTGCAGCGTGTAGCACCCCGTGCAATAACTCAAACCGTTGCGAGACAAGTTGCAGACATCGTTGCCGAAAGTTTCACTTTGGTAATGATTTCAGTTACAAATTCCAAGTTGCACCTTTGCGCTGTATTAAACCCCTTTTGCAACTTGTCTCGCAATGGCGATCACCTTGAACAGTATTCTCGTCACCGAAACTTACCAACCTCGCTCCCATGGTCTCTCCCCGCCCCTTTGAGAATCAGAGAGACCCTGGGAACGAGGTTAGAAACGTGCTTGATGTACACTTTCCAAATACAATTTTTTTTTCTCGTTTTAGGCATCTTTGAGATCAAAATAGTGTTGCTTTACCACAATTTTATCTCGATGATTCAACAAATTTGCACTAAACAATAGACCAATTTCGATGTATCAATATTCCAACTTGAGACCGAGGCTTAGGGGAGTAAAACAAAAGAAATTAATTATTCCTTTCTCAATGCGCACTGAGATTTCTTTTTAAAGTCCCCTAAGCCTCGGCCTCAAGGTAGAATTTTATTATATCGAAATTGGTCTATTGTTTATTAAAATTTCATTGACTTCTCCCCTTTCCGAGCACCGTCCGATTTATGTCCGTTTTTGAGGTCTCTGGGGCTCGTATGTCGGTATGAAGCATTTTCCAGTACAGAATGTCTTGTAAAAAGATCTAGAGTACTAGTTCGGAAATTCAGTTGAATTTGAGAATAAAGTTTTCCTTAAATAGGGTTGCCACGGTCAGTGAAAAGTCAGGGAAAAACGAAATTTTTTCAAGGTCAGGGAAAAGTCAGTGAATTTTCCATTTGGTCAGGGAAATTTGAAATTCTGTTCAAAGTCAGGGAAATTATATCATTTTGGATATTATAAGGTTTTTGTTCACATTTATCGAACGTCTAAGCGAAAAAATGAAAAATATGGGAAGCATGTTATGCTCTTTGTACAAATTGCTGTGCTTAAGGTCAGTGAAATTTTGCTCCAGGTCCGGGAAAAATCAGGGAATTTTTTCCATTCCGATGTGTGGCAACCCTGGTAAAGGAATTGTCTGTTTTTTAGAATTGTATTTAAAACGTACAGTTTATGGTTTTGACTGCATGAATTTTTCCGTGTGGTGTGTGCGGCGCGTGTGCCAAGACACTGGCTACATAAAATGCGGACTCGGGTACAAACATGAATCGAGGGCTCTTGTTTTGTAGTTCAGTTGAAATGAGTCCTGGAAAGGTTTTTTTTGACCGCGAGATTAAGTTATGAAAAAGTATAGCAAAGTCCAGGAACGTACACTATGTCCTCGTTTAAAGAAAAATCAAGGCTTTTCGAGTAAATAACACAACCTCTGTGGGGAGGTACTAATTTTACGCTACCCTCATTACAGAAAAATTTTGAGAGTCCTAGAAAATTCCCGAAAAAATCAAATTTTGAGAAATGGGCCAAAAAAAATTAGGAAAATCAAAAAATCTAACGATTTTGAAAACTTTGTTTTCAGCCTTCAAATAGACGACATGAAAATCCCTGAAGACTCGGAAACATGGCTGTCATATTTCTTGTTGAGCTCCATGAGCCATAAATATCAGTATTTATAATATAACTTCTAATTTTGTTTTCAGTTTTTAAAAAATTTATGTTCAATTTTTGTAAGACAATGGAAAGCCGTGGAAGAATCGATTTATCGACCTCGGTCTGTGCGGGTGAATTTCAAACCTCGGCCTGTTTTGTACAAGTCTCGCTCCGCCTCATTCGTGGTTACAAGACTGATATTTTTATCTACTGACCACGCGCTCGGATTAGAATTTTATAGAAATTACTTCTTCAGCATGTTTTATGACTTGATTTTGACTCCAAACTTTCCGCACGAGTGAATAACAACCTTCACGTGATCTGTATGCCTGGATGGCGTTATTCTAAACCCTATATGTATTTGTGTGCCTAGCTCGTATTGTATTTACTTCCGATAGTTGATACTTAACAACCAAAACTGCCCAGTATAGGAAAAGGAAGAAAAACAGCGGCATTGCCTCTTGAGGTACGTTTCTACTTTGATACATCTTATCACCAGGTAGGGTAATATAAGAGTTTGAGTGCAATACTTGAAAGTCTGAGCTGATTTTTTAAGAAAACCAATAATCTTAATTTGTTCGGTTTCTCCAACAGTCACTCGCCAACTGGGTTGCATAGAAAATAAAATCAACGTATACCAAACCCTTGGCCTTAGTCGATATATTCATCTGTCCTTGAAAACTTAGACGAATTCAGTTTACAAACAAGACATTAACTTTGTAGTTTCGTTCTGTTTAACTTTATAATCGCTAAGTGGAGAGAAGTACGGGCAAGTGATGAATTAGTTCTTTAAAACCATCGCATTCGAAAGATTTTCATCACTTCCTTCACTGCTTGCTTCGTAGTAAATAAAGGAATCTACTATTTTATTCTGTTCATCGTGGTTTTTGAACACGCCACTGAGTCACTGTCGCCGATACATTGCCGATACTTCATTACAAAAGAATATTCTCTTCATTGGGGATGAAGTACTAACAATTTTGAACACTTACTTATTTGTTCCTCGTATGTCTCGTTTTTATTTGTTTTGTTGCTCGATTCTTGTCATTAGCTCGCTGTATATACGGCGCACGAGATACCGTTCGTCTTGCGTTGAATTGCGAATGTAAAGATAGATTTATCTTAACAAGCGGACCTGCCTTCAGTTCAGTGACGTCCCTTTATTTTCACTGACGTTTCTTGTTTCTCTCAACATTTTCCATAAACTTAGTTACATAAAATTATAATTCAAGCTGTGAAGTGCACTTCTCTTCAACTAACCAGCGTCCTGGCCAAGCAGCTAGTCTATTCTCATACTCCGGTATTGCAAGTTAGCAATAATTATTTAAGACTTCAGTACAGTTAGTGAGTTACACCAGTATGGTTGAACTGAAAAATTAACAATCCCAATTCATTTTACGAGGTCGTACTCTACATCTTTTAAATTGATCTTAACAGTTGTTGTTGTGTTAACCAGTATTCAAGTTTTTTTCGTGGATTTATACTTTGTGTTTCTCCAGAGAATTTGAGAGCGAATAGAGCCTTTAGTATATCTCGCGTATTGAATCGATTTACTTGGCATAATATTTATCGAATCACACAGACCGACAAAAACAATTTGCATCTTGCGTCACCCAGAGCCCGGACATTATGCCGTGTAACTGGATGTATATTTTAAAACTAAGATAAGCTAGAAATGACAATTTGTGAAGAGCTTTCGATTTGGCGACAGTCTTATAATTTCTAATGCGAGCAACAGAATCCGAAAAAATAAGTTTGGCGTATGGGACGCAGCGTGTCAAAACCGACGGCAATCTTCACATCTGAATAAATCTTTTACCACCGGTTTAGCATCGACAGAAGACCACAAGTTTTCGTAAAGTTTAAAATCATTTTAAATAGACTTTCTACCTTGAAGTTGGTGTTCAGCCAACCAAGTGTCTAGTTAAGTTTTCAGTATTCAGAGTGAATACATGTTTACGCAAAGCTGCTAGCTAGCCACTAGCTAAACATGGACTATAAACACAAACCACGTCTGTTTTCTTTTATCCAAATTCGAAAATAAAATGTTTATGCCGTCAAGGAATAGCTTATAACGATAGTGTTTATATTGCTACTTTCTATTTCTAAAATCTATTTTACGTGAAAATGGAAATGTTATAATCTTTTAACATAGTACTAACTCTCCGCCTTGTTCTTAAAATACGGCTTTATTTCGCGCGTCTGTACATGTCATGTTCTCTGGTTTGTTAATATTTAGTTCAGTGATACACGTCTCTTCAATATTCAGTACCAAAATTTACAACATCTCTCTCGACGCAACTCGTAACTTCTTTGTTTTGAGTGCTAGAACATACTTTCAGTGCAAAAATCTATGTCCGTTTGAAACAGCCCCATGTCGTCAACGACATTTAGACTAGGTCTAAACTAAAGTTGATTTCAAGCAATTTGGTATTTACTGTATTCACTATATTTAAAAAACCTTTTGTATTAGAGGGTTCATGCTTTAGAAAAAGAAAATATATAAAATGCCACACTAAAAAATTACTCTGAAAAATATTGAGACTAGATGAAACACGCAGGCAAAATATAAATTAAAAGAAAGGATTTTTTTCTCTTTCAAAACATAAAACCTTGTGAACCTTTAGAATAACATGTTTAGTCTTCCGAATGGCCGCTGTTCATAAAGACACCTTAAAACATCGACGACAGACAGAGCCCTTTCAGAGATTTTGAAATTGATAGCTGTCAGCCTCCACCTGATTATTGATATTAGAGTTTTTCTGATCTAGTGAAACTCGTTGTAGCTAATAAAAACCGCGTTAATTTCCAGCTTAAACTTGTGAAAAATCGTGAAGAGCTTGCTAGCAAATCCAGCCGCGGTTAGACAATTCATGTAAAACCTAAGGCAATATATCTCGCAACACTTTTGTTCTTTAACTCTGAACATTTGAGATATGGGAAAGAAACGTGTTAAAATTTGGAAAAATATATAGACATCCAGAATAAATAAAAGTTAGATTTAGATTCGCTTTAATGAACTTTCGACCTTACTATTTTCTCTCTCATCGAGATATGAGCAGTCCAGAAACGTTCGAAGGCTGCGAAGTTTGCATTTATTGTTTCCAGAAAAAAAGTTCAATAATAGTTGAGAAAGAGATATTTCATTCAAAATACTCCATATTTTTTTCCTCTTTTGTGTCTACCTATGTTTTTAAAAAGTAAGGAAAACTCGACGGATTTTAGAAAGCTCGTGACGACGTTGCGCTAAGTTTGTACTGAATGCTTTTAAGCCGTATTCTTTTTGCCCGAGTGGCGAGCCAATCAGAGCTAATATTGGCGACCCGTAGACCAATCATGTGGCGAGTTTTAACGTTATTGAAATATGCTGTGCTATCTGAGGCGTGTTATTTCTTACCACCCAACCATGCTCTCACAGAAGTCGTGTAACAGGCAGAGGGGCTTTACCCTTAGTATTTAGCTTATTTTTGCGCCATTTGGAACCCACAACTGTAGAGTTTTAAACAGCAATTTTCAGGGTAAGAAGAATGGGGTCACATATCACCAATAACGGCCCACAAGACATACATATCTAAATGTGTTGACCGGGTTTTTGATGTCAACTTCCTAGGGGAATTCATGTCAGATAACAGATATCCTTGACTTTGTCCACAGATCAGAGAGAGGAGAGGACGTTATTGGGGATAGAGGCCAGCTAGAGGACCAAAATGGATACCGAAACGCCACAGAATCCAGAGCTTTCGTGTGGAAAATTTTTATTTCGGGGAAAAGAGCTTGCTTATTTAAATATTGGAGGAGAACAGATGTTGTCCTTAGCACAGTTGCTATCTACTTTCTTTTCGGTAACTCCACGAACTACTCTCTTCACCAGGATGGAAAAGATTCGCGCTCGCCGGCATTTTTGCAATGCAAGAGAAATCAAACTTCTCAAGACCGTAGGCGGATGTCACGGCTCGTCAGCGAACTGTACTGTAATTCCGAAATCTGATGTAGAAAACTATTGCAAAACATATTTAGATTCAGAGAACTCGCCAGCTAAAGACGTAAAAGAAGAAGGTGTTGAACAGTTTCCGAACAAAGACGATACTGAATTTAGTCCCAGCAACTCTATGAAGTCTTCCAAGAAGAACAATAAGGAACTACAGCCATTATCAAAATCAACCAAATTAAATGCTATTCAAGAACGCAACTTAAGTTTCAAAGTTAAGAAACGTGCCAGGAAAAAGATTTTGGTTGATCGCGCTGTGTCGAATTTAGTTATCAAGAATAAACCACAATTACAAATAAAGACAGGAAACTCTTTGAGTGAATTTGCTGCAAATGAGGTGAATGTTGGGAATATCGGCGCGCTAGAAGAAAGCAACGGCTGCCATGTGACAAACTCAACACAAACACCGACGATGTTGAATCAACTTTTCAAAACAAAGAAGTTTGTCAAGGCAAAAATGAAACTGGATGATTGTGTGAATATGAATTATAACGACACTGTTAAACATAGGAAAAAACGGCGGTTTCGGTCGGGATGCGATAAAGAAGAGCTATGCACGCCATCGAAATTGTATAAATGTGACATTGGGAATAGCGGAGCCAGTATTAAAAAAGAATTTGCGTTGTGTCAACTCGCTGTATCCGAGGTAGAGAAGTTCGATAAGCTGTCACTTCATTCAAGTTCAAGTGATTTAAGATCGCCATTTTCAGACGTTTCATCCATTGATAGCGGATTTAGTTCAACAACATCAAGGAAACTAACCTCGACAAAGAGTGGAGTGGAGTCGAAATTAATCGAAGTTACTGTCGAAGAAAAACCGTGCAACTTAAAGAAAGTGTCGCCATTAAATAAAACAAAGACAAAGCGGTCGCCGAAGAAGGAAAGCGAGAAAGAGTTGTGGAAAAGCGATGGAAATATTAGCCTCTCTCCACCAGCTTTAGTCATTAGGAGATGCGAGAATACTTGGCAGGTAGAAACAAAAACAAACAAAGATAGCGTCGACAACGTTAGAAAGAAACTGAAATTGGGAAAGTCCGCGTTGTCGACGACGTTAAAGACTGAAAATTCAATTGTCAGCAAGAGCAACAGTGATAAAGTTATTTCAGCGCAGGAGGCAGTAGAAATTTCAAACGCAGTTTTACCAGCAAAGAAACTTAATGTTCATTCCTCGCCGCAACAACGGGAAAAGAATGTTGTCAAAAAGAAAGTCTGTAACGTTAAGCAGGAAAACCAGCTAGAGTGCCAGAAAAGAAGTCGAGGTATTTCTTCAGCAAGCAATACACAGCTACAGTGTATTGAGGAATCTACAGAGGAAAATGAAGGGCCGTTATTTGACCGCGGAATCTTTCCTATGAAGCGAAGAAGAAGAAGAAGATCAAAGTTCGAAATGCAAGAAGTGAGGCGACTGCAAGCATTAAAGAAAGCAGCCAGAGAAGCGAAGCGCAGTGGTATTAACCCTGTTCCCATAACTAAGTTAGATATTGACGTAGATCAAAACGTTATTAACCATTTGAGACAGAATGCGTTAAACACAACAAAACGAAAGAAAAATAAAAAAGGAAAGAACATTAATACTAGTAGAGATACTAAACCATCAGAAGATGTAGACAAAAAGACCTTAGAACTTAAACAAGCTTCCTTAAGCTTTGACGTTCCCAGTGCAAGTGTCAGTGAAGTAAAGAGTTGTCTATTTCCTAAAGCCAAACCTAAAGCAGAAGATGATGCTGAAATAAGTTCCCTTTCAGCAGAATCTTCAAAGGATTTGTTAGGCAATAATTCAACAGGAAAACCAGAAAGGGAGGTGAATGAATTAAAGAAACCTAAACCTGATTTGAATGTACCTGTGAAACTTGTGGCAGTTAAATCTTCACTCAATATTAATAGCAAATTTAAACTGAACAGTTTATTTAACGGATTTCCTATGTTAACAGTTAAAGGTGGATGTCTTTGTCCAACCTACAGTCATGTGTACCCCAAAGAAGCCAAGATTCCAGAAACTGATCACTTTTTGTGGAAATGGCATTTGGGTGGCCCTGTCGTTGATAAAGTGAACAAAGTACGGTACAAAGCTAGAAAAATCCGGCAAAAAAAGACTGGTTTGACTTCGACTAACAAAGTGTTGGCAAAGGCTAGAATGCAGAAAGCTAAACAGCTGGCCAGAGAAAAGTCAAAAGAAACTTCAACAGTGAAAGTTCCCTCCATTGTGAATTCAGTTGATGATAACAAAGTCAGTTGTGAGAAGACTGTTAATGAAATCCTTCCTAGAAACTCTTCTGGCAATACAAATTCATCAAATACTTGCAGCAACATTGAGAAGCCACAAAGCAAGCCATTATCTCCGATACTAAATTCAGTTTCAAAAATATCTTTGATTCAGAAACCTTCGTGTTTGTATTCATCAGCTGTTCCACTGGATATTAACACACACAGTTTGGTTGCAATGAAAACACAGATTACAATTCCTGACTTTGTTGACAGTTCTCCGAAAACATTGACTCTTTCAAAGCAGCTACAAACTATTGTTGCAGATACTTAGAATACAAGGTAAATTTTTCATTTCCCATCTAGACTTGCTAAATTATTAATTATTATCAGTAATTGAAGTATTTGATTAAAACATTTGTCTTGCGAATCTACCCTCTCTGAGTTTCATACATTCATGACACTTGTAAAAGATCTCATGTATGGCTTCCAAGTTTTCATCCTTAAGTTGGTTAACCTGAGAGCAAATTTCAAGCAAAGTATTCTGTCAGTCTCTTTCATGAATACCAACAAATAACTTTTTTGAGCTGATATAAAACCATTTTCTGCATTCTATGACACATGTTCAACTTAAAAACAACAGGAGTAATTGATATTTGATATATTATCACAGTCTTGTGCAGAACTGGATTTGTTTGATAAGCAAGGAAAAGCTAGTGAACAGTTTAACATCAAAGTATTTTTAGCTGAAAAATATTACCATCATGTAATCACCATAAACTAAGCAGATTATAAAGTTGTCAGTTTAGTTTAGTTGTTGTAGTAACTTGCTTGTTGCAGTAGCAGACCCTCTTGGCTTTTGAAGATATCCAAAAAAGTTACACAATATGTTTTCCATTAAACAATTAATGTAACCAAGAGCTTTTTGCAAAAATGGTTTCAGCATTAAATTATATAACCATTTATAACATTGTGTTTCCATTTGATTATGTTTAGTCTCAGAATTTATACCATTAAAAATTGCTTTGAGAAACTCTGTACAAATATCCTAGTACTGACCATGGTTTATTGGTTATAACATTCACTTTTAAACTAGGCCAGTCATCTGCTGCTGACATTTTCAAACAGATGTTGTGAATTTTTATTATTTTTCACTCAAAGGAACAATTTAACAACTGTTTGTTCCAATAAATATTTTGTAAAACCTTAATATTCAGAGCGGTTCCAATGTTGATATATACTTCAATAGTACCAGGTTATTGAAATTGCTCACAATTTTCCTTTTATCTGTAGGCCACATTGATATAAACTGATTTAGTTTGAGATTTCATTTATTTGTTTATGTGTTGACATAGAAATTATAATGAGAAAACTAGGACGCGACACCGAGATTAACCAGAGTACATCAAGAAACTGAAGTGTGCTGTAAGAGATTAATCTTTGGAAGACTAATTTGTATCATATGAATGTAGTTTTTTGGCAGGTAGTAACTTTGTCACGTTTGAAAATTTTGGCACCATCATTCTTGAGCTTTTTCAAATGATGTGAAGTTTTACTATATAGCACAATAAGTCTATATAGTGTGTAGTCATCTCAAAAATTTCAGTAACTGATTTATTTTTTATTTCTTAACCATCTCAATTGAATATTGCTCTCTCTATTTTCCCTAAATTTGTATTGCAAAATACAGTGTTAATATATTTTCTTATATGGTAATAAAATATCATTTTTTGTTCATTCAATGTGTAACCGGTTCATATGATACACTTATGTCACAGCTACAGGCCAACGTGTGTTCTGTCACTATATGAACCTCAATATCAAATAGTTTTGTAAAACGAACTTGTGACTTATGTCCTAACTCCAGTATTGCAAATGAAGTGCATTATTGCAAGTTTTGTAAACATAAAACCCTGGAGAATAACGTTTCTATCAAATTTATATGAAATAAATATTAACTTTAAGAAATTAGACCCAAACAGTTTATTTCTATAGTATATATGATGAGCATGAAAGACATTTCTATTATGAATCTATGTGCTGCTTACTGTTATAGGATTGTGAATACTTACAATAACTTGAGTTGATCAATATTTCAAAACATTTATTGTTACATTCAAGTTATATTCTTATAAGTTACAATTTTTATAAATTACATTTAAGTTACACTTACGTATATTCTCATTTTTTGTAATACATGTATGTTATTTGTGTGGAAACAACTCTGTACGTGTTTTACTCCATGTACTAAATCCTGCGCGTCTGTTTGCAAGCTTTCTGTGCCATGAGATTGTATAAAATCGGTGAATCCCTTCATTACCCTAGCCGACTGAATTCACGCACGCTATTTGCAACTTGGAAATTCTCTCGTGGAACATTAAAAAGTGGGATTTATTTTTGCCTTAATCCTATGTGAAACAACAACTGTGCTGTGGTTGAGGCGAATATGGCGACCAGAAATGCAGAATCACAAATCAGTTTTCACAGTGTTTGGTAAAGTTAGTTTCCTCAAGAAATGCATGAGCAAGATTAAAACTAATGAATACTTTTATTACTACAATGATTTTATATATAACCATTACTCATTTAATAACTTGCGAATATGCTGGAATAATTATCCGGCGCCAGCTAAAATTCTGTCTAACTTGAAGACTTCTCGCTTCCAAGTTCTGAAATAAGTATTTATAAATGATATTTTAATGTTTGCGTTTAGACAAAATGTTTTTTTTTCTGGAAAATCTAATACAGTAGGGAAAATATGGAATTAAATAGAGAAAGCACAGCCAACCATTGAAGTTGTGCTATACAAAACTCATAAATTGTGCGAGCAGTTCGCTTTGCCTCGGGTCCGATACACAGCAGGTCAACGGAAAACATTTGTTTTGAAATGTCCAGATCGCTCAATCACTAGCAATTATGATCGAAAAGAAGTTGTTTTATAGCTTTAATGAATAAAGACAGGACGTGCATGTGAATAAAAGCCGATAAAAGTTAAATGTATATTCGAGTGTTGAATATTTGCATTTTTTACCCAAGTTCACGTACATAACCCAAATTAAAACGACTGCTTTGTCGGTATCGAATTATGTAGATTATCTACATCGATCGCGAGATTTGTTGACACGTCTCTTATATTTTTGCAAAGAACAGGTTCAAGGTATTGACTGCTGTGTGTTGATGTGGAAAATTAGTGTAAAGTAATTTCCGAGGACGGAAGTAGAATATTTTAACCTTATTCTTGTTTTATTTTTATGTAAATATTCAGCTTTATTCTCAAGAATATTTTTTCAATATTCCTTATTCCTTAGAGCTCCAAGTTCAAACATTCACGATCCCTAATTTTTGGGACAACAATATATTCATTATTCCTTCACTTAAGCTTTTTTGGTTCAGTATCTTTATTCAGTGTTCTGCTTCTTCTCCCGAAGGGAATTAGTACATATCACATTCTCAGTTCGGTTACAACAAAAAACAGGGGAAACGCTACGGCAGTGTGCCTGTGTTGCGATGTCGGTGTGAAAAAGCGGTAGGAAAAGAAAGCATCTCGCATTTTCAGAGAAATGAGATGTAAACAACAAAACAAATTCATGACTTAGCAGAGGCTAGACCTTACAAAAGAAGCACTGTTCAAACAGTTACTCGCTTTCTAAACTGAGTCCTCCATGTTGACATCTTAAAATTGTTGTTGTTTCTAGGCACATGAATTAACATGAATATTGTCAGAGATTTTATAACATGTGCCGATTTGGCATTGTTTTTATGGACCTGCAAAGTAGTTGGGTTTTTTTTGTTGTGTGCTCTGTATGTAATTTCCAGTCAAAACAATTCAAAAAGTAATCGCCTTAGAATTTGAGTCTCCATTGTTCCTCTAGTAGGTGTTCTCACACTAGGATGGAAAGCAGGTGTAAAGTAGGCAGTACCCTCCATCGTACTTTGGACGTGATGTTTGCTTCTGGTAAAGAGACGGTTTACCAGCTGGCGAAGCTGATGAGTTTGTGCAGTAGCAGGCGGTTGCTCGCGTACATTGATTCTTTCTGTGGTTAAGAGGTTGTTTCTGGCAATCAGAACATGTGTTTAATTTAATCTTTTTTGGATTAAAATTAGATATGTAAAAGAAAAATAGAAATTTTAAATATTTACATAAGCTCTTGATCGAGGTTATCTCCCGCTTCAAATTTATATCCGTTCATAGTTGGTCTGTTAAAATCCCGAAATAGATTGTCTGCCGTATGATGAAAGTTCGATCGACCGTATTCATATGGTTATCCAATTTCACAACTCATCAAAAGTTGACAGGCTTTAATTGCTCATCTGGAGATGTGAAAGTAGTCTCTAAACTAAAGACTGGTCCGAAAACAAAGTATGATGCGGCTTATTTAATAATGCTCTCGTACTTGAGCTCTACTTTCACTCCATTCACACAAAAAGTAGGGAAGGATATGGGCACACTTCAGACCTACTTACGATCCCAGTGTGGAAAAACCTATTGTTGAAAAATTAGCGTTTACTCGAAGAGCTTATTTATTTCTCGACAAGTGTGGCCGGTTGAGAGGTGAACCAAATAAGTGTAAAGCCGCTACTGTACTTGCCTCGAAAGAAAAATAAGTCTTAAAATTAAATTTGCTTAACTTCTGAAGGAATCTCTCGCGCCTTTGTATTGTAAAAAATCGTAATTGTAACATATACTTTGGACCGCGGATCAACAAGAGAATGAAACTCTTATTTCTGGTGGGATTTGAACAAACAATATCTCACTGAGAAAAGGAGATTTTAAATAATACTCAGTTTTGATCAGAACGTATACTCTAAATCAGCTTCAGTTAATCTTAAAACCTCAGACCTACTAACTCTCCCTGTTTTGCCGGGAGGCTCCCTGTTCAAAATTAGTCCTCCAGCTCTCCTGAGAAGAAGAAGTATACTATATTGCCTATTACCGTTTTGCATTGAAGCGAAAAGTAACAAAAAGTATATTGCCTCTTTCGTTTTGCGCTCGCAAATGAGAAATAAGCGAAAAATCAGCAAGACGCATCGTGCTTATTTCCGTTTTGCTGTAATTTGTTTTAATGCGGTAATAAGAAATACCGCTTTGGGCTTCCATATTTATTTGTTATTTTTGATACCCGCGATTTGTTACGACGATTTTAGGTGCGATTTTTTCTGCGATTATGATAGCGATTTCAAGACGAGAAAAAATTTCGCGTGCGAATAGCTCCCAATTTTACTGCGATTGTTTAGCTCTCCGCCAATTTATGGCACAATGTTTACAGCGATTACACCCAAGGTGCATGCGTAGCTCATCAAAGTTAAGTTGTAAGGTAAAAGTGTAACGCTTGTGGAATGTGGCTGGAACAATAAACTTAACTGTGTTGCACATGCGTGCTAGTGTAATGACACAGCCACTAAATAGGGCACTATGGCCTCGCGGGTCAGAGGGACTAAGCCCGTACTGAAACCCTTCAAAAGAAGAGTGAGCCTGAATGTTAGCAGCCGTGGAGTTAAGTTGTAGATTTGTAGTTTTCGCTTTTTCCTGCTTAAACTAAATGCGCGTATCGCCTCTCTCGCCGCTTGTTTTTTGTGGATTCTTTTAAAGTCAGGTGAGTTCATCTTTAACAGACACTCGTACTTGCTGCCTTCAGCAATTAAAATTTCTTCATCTTCTTTCTTCCAGTTTTTTTCACAACTTTTCCTACGTCTAACTTTTTTTCTGCCATCTCTGTTTTGACCGGAAGCAGTAACAAATTTCCTCTGGGGCAACTCCAAGGACTAATTTTTGAGATGTTCAGTAGACTGATTGCACTAAAATCGCAGTGAAATTGGAACATGTTCAAAACTCCTGCGATACCGCGGCGAAGTGAATTTGTAAAATCGTAGTAAAATGGCCGGCTGTTCACACGTGCACGCGTCAATCTTCTTTCAACGAAATTGTCATCAAAATCCCAGGTTTTTCCCCTCCCGCCCCTTGGGAAAAATACTGGGAACGAGGCTGTGTGTTAATATTATCACTTGAAATTCATTGGTTCATTAAGGGAGCCCAATAAAACTTTTGACTCTGACTTTGACTTTGATTTTGACTCTGACTCTGACTCTCACTCTCACTCTCACTCTCACTCTCACTCTCCCTCTCACTCTCACTCTCACTCTCACTCTCACTTTGACTTTGACTTTGACTAAAATAACGGAAACGGTTATTATACAACCTTTTTATAGAAACCAGTAAATTTCGCCCAGCTTTAAAGTTTTTAACATTTTGGTGACCTCAACCTTAAAATTTTCTTAATTTGTTTATATTGGCGAATGTTTGTTTACAGTTTTTGCCTCATTAGCATATGAAATCTTTTTTTCTAATTCAGCTACAAAAACAAAGCTCCTAAATGTTGAAATAGCTCTGCAAAATAAACTTTATCTGAAAATATGAGATTGATATGCTGAGTATTCTTGCCCTGATGTGGTTTTAAAAGTTGGAAATTTTACAAAGAATGTATGGCTCATTATTGTTCTTGCCACCCAGCTGTTTTGCATTTTTTGAGTAGCGATTTCTTCTTTGAAACTACACACATAGAACCGAAAGTTCGGTCGCTCATTTCACGACAAACTTTCTTAAGTTTTAAAGTCAATTGTTGTTCATCTTTGATTTTTCTGCAACTAAAGTTGTATTCTAATGAAGCAAAATGTAGTCGATGACGTCAGCAAAGTAAGATTCGCCTATTCGATTCCAACCTCGTACCCAGGCTCATTCACTCACGGTGGAGTGAAATGAGCCTGGGTACGGGGTTGATTCGATTCGCCTATTCGAGCGATTTGAAACACAAGCAAGCAATAACACCATGAAACTTCAGTGTTATGCAACATTTGCCGGGACAATAATTTCATAATAAATTAGAAACACAGTGAATCGTTTTGTGTTTTACCGACTGTCAGTGCTGAGTTGAATTACGAGTTACAGTCAAGTTTATACTTGAAAAATATTTATAGCTATTGAGACTTAGCCTGAGCTTGTTTTTAAATTTTTACCAATATGACTATGAGCTTCGTTGTTTTTATAAAGCTGTTCTTATAAAGAAAAAAAAAGCATGTACTGTGTTTAAAATCCGTGAGGTGAATGCATGGATGATTGGCTAACAATGAATACAAAGAAACTTAACAACAGTGAAATTTTTAACAAAGAAAGCCAGAACAAGCAATGGCATAAATTAAAGCAAAAACAAATTCGAAGTAATTTAAAATTTTTCAGAAAATCCTAAGTCAAGTCAAATTTATGCATATATAATTCATTCTAAACTTACGATATTTATTTTAGGCCGGCAGCGAAGCTCAATGTATAATTATAAGCGCCGACTGGTTTTTCTTGGCTCTATCTAACCCTCTATCTGATTTTAGTTTGTACGATTGTAAGTCAGTACTTTTAAAATTTG